>VDFB02053553.1:142416-195718 GCA_007258455.2 Sequoia sempervirens
AGAGAGAGAGATAATTAGGAGGGGGAAGGGAGAGGGCAAGAGGGGAAGAAGGGTAGAGAGAGGGAGAGAGAATTAGGAGGGGAATAATTTGAGAGAGAGAGAGGGAAAGAGATAATATTTAAATATTTTATATGTTAGTAATATTAATTAGTTATATAATATTTTATATATTAGTAATATATATACATTAACTAAAATATAGAAATAATATTTAAATATTATACATAATAATATAATATATTATATATCAAATTATAAACTATATTGTACATTCTAAACTAGATATATTAAAATAAACTATAAAATATTTATTGCATTTTCTAAATCATATATTATAAAGTGTAAAACATTTTTTAAAATCATATATAAACCAAATCGGATATCCGATTCAAAATGGATATCCGATTTGAAACGGATATCCGATATTTCTGACAAAGAATTTATTTCCTTGGGATTAGCCTCAGGATTTCTTTGGTATTTGGCTTGGACATGCCAATCCTAAGAAGTCAACGCAAAAAACGTGTTTGACAACTCACCTTGTTTTTCTAGACTTCGTCCATGTGGCTGACGATTTTATTTTTAGCCAAAATTGATGAAACGAAAAGGGTTTGTAGAGGAGACTCTCAACTTTCCACCAATATAAATTATTCTTTACTTTGAATTTAATAAATAATTATTATTCATTTTCTATTAGAATTATGACTAAAGTCCTGATTGATAGGTTGATTGAAAACATCTATAATCCTCTGGTATCATATTTTTGAACTAAAAGTATGGCCACATTCCCATGTTTCATACTATAAGATTAAAAAATAAATAAAAATTTATGAAGTTTTGACCAAGTTAAGGTGGTTAGACATATGAGTTTTATATTTTTAAAAAGTTATAATAAAAATTCATAATTAATTATTTACTTGGAAAAAAATTACAAAAAAATGTGTCACATCCAGACATGAGTCCTCTACTTATATCTAAAATATTATAAAAAATATTATCATTTTATTGTGGTTAGGGTGGTCAGACATACACCTACTTCTTATTTTTCCTCTGAAATTTAAGTACTACTGCATTGAAATTTCAAATTTTCACCAAATAGACTTTAAAAAAAATAAAATAAACTTAGTAGTTTAGAAACTACATTCAATTTTCCATAGATTCTACTCTTACATATTTTTGAAATAATATAGATAACTTATTCAAATTTTTATGTCAAATTGCCTAACTCTGATTTTTCTGAATTTTCATTGCCACTTAAGGGCCTATTTTTTCCATTGTAATCTTGCACATACCCTAATCTAATAATATGATAAACCATTAAGTGCAAAATTAGAAACTAAAAACCATCACTCATACACAATAACACTAGATTTATGTGGAAATCACAATAAGGGAAAAACAATGGTGAGGATTAACTCACACTATAGAGAATAAAAAAATCAATTACAAAAGGCTCACTGCTAAGATAGGACTCACCATCTAGATTATGACTGACTATTCAAATTAGGACTCACTGTCAAACAAGGGTTAACCACTCGAAGGGATCACTGCCAAACATATACAAAGAAGATGGAAGAGATAGGTTACAGAGAGAAAGCAATCTCAATGCAACAAAGATTTCCACCACAATTCACTTAACTACTTGTAGACATGCTTGAATGATAGAGTACACCTTCAACTCACTACTTCTGGAACCTCACAATTAGATTTTCCACTGATCTGTCCAAACTTGCATCACAATTTTGCATCTACCTTGCAACTACCTCATGTACCTCATGTATCTCATGTATCTCACATTTCATCAATAACTCATCATGTATTTATACCATCTTCAACTTTGAAGCATATCCAAAGTCGGTTATATACCATTTGTATTTACAAATTCAAATTAGGTCAATGCCAAAACATTCTAGGGTGGAATTAGAATGAGGGCAACCCAAACACACACTTCAACATGCTTCATGAACTTTGAAAGTAGTGTTAAACACAAGGTGAACCAAACTAGTGTACAACACGTAAATCAGTTAAGCGCACACAACCTTAATGTGATCCAATCCTTCCAAATAATAAAATTATCTTCAACATAATCATATCACCTTGAATCCAAAACCACAAGCCAAAAGATTTGAACAAGAAGAAATCTAGACCAACTACTTTTCTCTCAGACCTCAACCAGGTACATTGAAAAATATAGTTTACAACTGGTGAACACAACTCGACCTATACAATGACCCAAAAGTCAAAAATCTAGATATAGAAATTAACAACCATGATAACCATATATGAGCCACACAAAAAACTAAGAGAAAAACCCAAAGCAAACACTAAACACCTGCAACTCTTCTTCATTACAATTTTCTCAATATCCTTGACATATACAACCAATAGCCTATATCCATTGCATCAATGCCAATAGCAGCTAGGGTGGGTGCATGGAGATGGGGAGATGGGTAGCCAATTTGTGGCCATAGTTTTCAAAAAAAAGTTTTGAAAAGTCATAATGCAAGCACCTTATAACACACTTGCATTATGGCTTGGTGTGTTGAGCCTAAGGCTCGGCCACAACAAGGCCATAATGTGAGCACGCTATAACACACTCATGTTATGACATGTTGAAAAAAAGAAGAAGTGAAACTCATTCATTCTTCATTTCAACTATGTTTTTTGTTGTGCCCATGGCCAAAACCCCCATTTTTCACACTCACATTGTAGGAGGAGGTATTGTGCAAAATATTCACCAATGGTTGCTATTTCTTCGCAAGGATGGTACCATGATGAGGTGGAGGTGTGAGAGGTAAGGATTGTTTGCTTTTTGTTTTGAACTTTTTAGTTTTAGGTTGAATTTGATATATATTTTTTTGAATTTGTAGGAGATGCAAATCAACCTACAAACCCTCAAAATCCTCAACAAGAAGAGAAACCAAATCCTCAACAAAAAATCAACCACAACAACAACCTCCTCCACCAATCACTCAACACCCTCCTGACACTCAACAAAATTTAATGAGTGAAATTGAGAACAACAAAAAAAAATTGAGGATTTAATCAGTAGGTTGAGTGATCCAAATGGTTCAATCATAGAAAGAATGACCCTAGCAAAGTTCATTGAAACATATGTTAAAAAATGTAGATTCAATTAGCAAACAAATAACTGGATGGGAAGATAAGAGGCAGGCGGCTAGGGCTTATTATGCGGATAAACTATCTTATGAAGATGTAAAGGATTTAAAAATTACAAAAGGTGATTTGAGCTCATTATTCATTGACCCATGCACAAATAAAAATATTACCCTCAATGCGAAGAGGTTTCCTATTCATTGGTGCCACCACCAACAAATTAGGATCTATTTTTATGATAGGTGGTACATGGCCTTTGATTAACCATTGTGCAACAATTCTGAAGTACCATAATATTTCCATAGGAAACTATATAGTGAGTTCATATTGAAAAAAATCCCAAATTATTTTGATATGAGGGACTTCTAGGGGAGAGGTGGGGGGTCAGCTCAGGATAGACCTAGTGCACAGCTGGATCCTATGTGGCAAGGGAGACAAGCTCTTACTAGGGTGCCTTGTGGGCATGTTGTTATGTCTTTCGTCATGAAGGAGACTACCAACGTAGAGACACTGTAGGCAATCAACACTTTGACCCAGAGTGTCATCCATCATACTAGCCCTATTCTACAACTCCATCTAGGGGAGTCTTCGATTGGTGGCCTTCAAACCCATGTGTGTCAATCTTGTGGGGTGACTTGTTCATATGACCCCACCGACACTTAGGAGGCTGCTACGCAGGATCCGTCTACAATTATGGAGATGGAGAGGGCAACTTACATTTTGCATGAGATGTATGGCATTGATAGCCAGGTAAAAGGTAGCATGTTCATTGAATTTAATTTATTAAATTTTGATTTTGAAATGAGAGATTAACTAATTTAGTTTTATGATTTTAATAAAATTGCAAGGTCACAATGTTGAGACTGGATACACCAGCCCTACACCTACTTATTTCTACAGTACACCTATCGGTGGGGTATGTAACTAGTAAACAATTATAAATTTATTACATGTTAATAGCATTGTTTTACAAATGGTATTTTAATATGTGATTTTGGCTGTTGAACAAGCTATTATTGGAGGTTTCGAGGGAACACCTCCCAGTGCCAATGGATTTACTCAAACCTATATGCAGGTAATAGAATAAATAGTTTAACTAATGAATTGTACTTAATAGATTTGTTTATTTTATATTCATATCATTGATTATGTTGCATTGCACATCATTCAAACTCAAAGCACTACTTCACATTCCATAACTGATAACTAGATGTTGATAGATGACAAAAATTCAAATACAATATAGTTGTTTAGAAAGTCAACATAAGTAGTGATGCAATTACTTCACATAGCATAAGTAATAAGTCTAGGAGCAACTTCCAATTGCATTTTCTTGTCATGGCATTCCATGAGACCACTTTTTACTGCTCGACATCTTTTCAAATAGTTTACTACCTTGTCTATGCTATGGATGCTTGGAAGGAATATATGAAAGAATAATAGTAAGAAATAGCATAGACAAGGCAATGAGTTTTTTGAAAAAATGCCTCAAAGAAATGTGGTCTCATGGTGATGTCCATCACCATGAGACCCAATTTCTCTGAGGCACTTTTCCAAATAGCTCATAGCCTTTTCTATGCTACCATATTTTATGTACATGTCTACCAGAGCATTTTATCAAACTATTCATTTCCTCACTGCTATGGCTAAAAGATTTATAAATGTGCTTTCCAACAAACTAATGCAATGTAGGGTAGTCAAATAACTTAAATTCATCATTCATAAGGATTCACTCCACTTTGTAACTCAAAAACATAATTTTTTTTTTTTTTCAAACTTCTACCTAGTCTTCCTACTAGGTTAGCCAACCCACTTTTCCTATCAAAACTTTCAATTTTCTCAAACAACCTTGTCAAAAAATCCCCAAATCAAGCACCCATCATGGCCTACTTTCACATATCAAAAAATTAACACCAATTCCTTTGGATAAGTGATATTTTATTAGTTTTCGCCTTCAATCTCTCCAACAATAACTTACATTGATGGATCATATCATTTTTAAAAATTTCCCAACCTTTACAACTTCCTACAACAACTCAATAACCTCTGCAACTACTTTGACCCTTGAAATTCCATGCCTTTACACCTTTTTTGCATTTTTACAACATTTGAAATTGACAACTTTGTCAATATTTTGCAATTTTGCACTTTATGCCTAAATTAACTAACCAAGACTATTACAACCTCCAGAATGGCTATTTAAGCCTTATTACATCATCAAAACACCTTATCCAATTCAAACTCCTTAATTTTCCTCATGGAGGCATGTTCTTGCAAAGGTGCACCTACATGACAAACTATGGATGCTTGGAAAAAATCTATCAAAGCTTAATAGTAAGTAATAGCATAGACAAGGTAGTTAGTAGTTTGAAAAAATGCCTCAAAGAAATGTGGTCTCATGGTGATGGAATTTCATTCCATCACCATGAGACCACATTTCTTCGAGATGTTTCTTCAAACTCACCACCTTTTGTATGATACCACATTTTCCATACATGTGTACCAAATAATTTTATCAAACTACTCATTTCCTTGTTGCTATGGATAAAAGCCTAAAATAGGTTCTTTCCAACAAACTATGGATGCTTGGAAAATATCTATCAAAGCATAATAGTAAGCAACAATACCACAGACAAGGCAATGAACTTTCTGAAAAAATGTATGAAAGAAATGTGGTCTTATTGTGATGGAATGTCATGATGTGCATTTGTTTGTAATGGCATTCCATCACCATGAGACCCCATTTCTTTGAGGAAATTTTTCAAATAGTTCACTGTCTTCTTTATGCCACCATAATTATTGTACATGTCTACGAAAGCATTGGATCAAACAATTCACTAGCTTGTTGCTATGGGTAAAAGCCTAAAAACACGTCCTTTCGAATAAGATATGGATAGGGAAAATAGTAAGCATGGTAATAAAAAATATATAGTTTAAGAAGGACTCAATTTTGTTCATTACCTCATACATTATAAGTCATGACGTGGATTGCTATTGTAGTTTTTGTGATTGAATAATTTGTTGTTTTATTTTCAGATGTTGCAAGCTGAAACACCTCTGAATGTGACAAGGGCAATGGAGATTGGTGTTTCATCTGCTATACAATCCTTGATGGCTCTGGCAGGGTAGGTATGAGGAAAATTAGTAAATTTCAATTTACATTCATTGTTATAGATGTTAGTTAGTGAAAAATCAAACCATTATTGATTCGTAGTTTAATTTCTATTTGGATGGTTTATACAAGGCTTGAGCATGCCTCAACGCAGGCGTGTGAATATTTCCCTCATGGAGAGTGATCATTAGATGGCGGTAAGTGATGATTTTGTTAAATATATCATTTTTTATAATGTAATTTCTATATATATTAATATCTTTACTTCTTATTGTAACAGTTAAAACTTTACCATGAACTAAACACTAGGAAGAGTAGCAAGAGTACTCCTTGAGCACAACACAAATGAGTGACAGACCTATCACCATCTGATGGACAAGCAAAGGGAAATAATTTATTTCCAAAGCATGGATATCAATGTCTTTTGATTTCAAAGCCCTTTGTTGTATGCCTACATGGCTATTTTGTACATATTTTGTATTGAATATATTTGACATTGTATGCCTATATGGAATTCTCATAAGCGTATATGGTTATTTTGTACCTATATTTGATACTTATATTGACATATATTGATGTATGCCTACATGGATATAATTTGGTTAATACAAATATTTTTTTTATCGATGGTGTCTATATTTGCATTCTAAATTGATGGTTCAATAGATATGAGTTACATGTATTCAAGTGTATACTTTACAACTTACATATGTTCCAATGTATACTTTGCGACTTATGTGTTTTCATGCATATACCTTGTATTCGTGCATATATTTTGTATTAATGTGTATACTATGTATTCATGTCTATACTTCAAGGCTTACATGTTTTTTAGTACTTGCGCTTCCCTTATTCACATGTACATGCTTGAATTATTCACATGTATACTTATTAATTGGTTATCCCTAGCATTGATCATTGTTGTCCTTCATGGTTTTTCTTGAATATTAATTGATTGATGCTAAAAAACATTATCTAAAAGCAAAAAACACGTTTTCAATTGGTATTCCATGAAATGATTTATAAAAAGATTCTAATATATTTAATTCTTTGATTGGAACAACTCAATTAAGCAAAGGATACATAATCTTCACAACACTTGCAAAACATAATATTTAGAGTAGATGAAGTAGTTAAATTTTTGACACATTATCATACAAACATTTATCTTCAATAGTCTTTAAACATTTTCACAACATAATCTTGATAGTGCAAAATGAATTGTTATGTTCTTGATGTGTCAATGCCATATAAACACATCGAAAGATTTATATGTCAACTTTTTGCAATATTATTTCTTGTATACAAAATGGACTCGAGAGAAAGCAAGTTATAATTTATAATACAAATAAGAAATGGACTCAACAATGTCCTAGATCCCCAAATAGGTCTATTTAACAAAGAAACACCCTCTCAATCACTCTTCCAATTGAAAAACACCACTGGGAAACATTTACCAGTCTACAAATCCACAAAATCCACAATTTTTAGGGCATGATTGGCTCTCTAACCCCACTATCCTCGAAACCCTCACTTTTCTTAAATTTCACAAAGGTTTATTGAAAATCCCATATCCAAACGTCATACAACCTCAAAACCTCTTCCAACACTCTTCATTCTACCTACACAAACTTAATTGACCACTAAATTATGCTGCCCCTTGACTTTACCCACTTTTACTCCCTCAAACCTCTCTTTTTCATTCAAAACTCCTCTATTCCCAATTACGACATTATGCCATAACATACTTTTGACCTCCCTTGTCATTGTAGACTATTTGAACATATCAAAATCCACAACCTCACCCTATTTTCGACCTATTCTAACTTATTCTCAAGCATTTTATTCTTTTCACCTCATCTAGCCTTACTTTTAAGGCCTAAATTCTAAATTTTGAACAGGGGAAGTGTTAGTAATCTCTTCCAATACCTTTACCAATGCTATTTTCTTATTCATACTTACATAATTGACTCAAATAAGCCCCACACTAACTCAAAACTAAAAGCAAGATTACAAAAAATGGCCTATCATGGCCTTATTTGACATTATAATTACTAAAACCATTGAACTAGACCTTCTTCATCAAATGGAGGAACAAGGTGCTCTACACCAATAATCATATGCTTTTTGTGTGGAATACTTGGACTTCTCAATCGTCATGTGTATGATTCTCTTTTCCATTGTTTTGCATGCCATCATAAGGGATCAATCCGGTTGAACGTAGCTCAGAGTGTTTCCGCGTGTTTGGGTGCAAAAGAAGACCATTCCTAGCATAAACATACCTATTTAGACATGTTCAAATAGTCTATTTGGTCACACAAGTTGCAGAACAAAAGTTGCACCACTTTGCAACTTTGCACTACTTGCATTTGACACTTTTTCCATCAAGTGAAAATTCGCTACCACGGGAAAACCACTCTAAGATCACAAAAAATGAGAGGTTTTTAGGTTACGGGACATAATAACCCAGCCAAAATAACCCTGGATAGAATAACCTGGTCACAATAACCTAGGGACAAAATAACCCGGGGTCATAATAACCCAAGCCAAAATAACCCATGGTCAGAATAACCCATGGACAAAGTATCCCCATAAGAATATAGAAAAAGGAAAACAAAATTTATAAATTACATGTATGTTGCTAAAAAAAATTATTATTCAAATTTTCAATTAAAGTGTCAAATTATGAGCAATGCCTCATATAATCTAAAATGTTATGGTTCTCATAACCATCAACCAATCTTTTTAGTCTTTCTTTGAATTCACGATATTTTTTCATGCTTGGTTACCTAGTGTATCCAGCCATATATTTCTCTATTCTATTCTCTTGGAGACTCTGTTCTTTTTTCACTATTTTGATGAATTTCCAGACTAAGTTGTGCAATGCTTGAAGCAATTCACTAAATCCTTTATGCCATCCCTCAATAGTAATATTGGTTATGGGAAGATCATCTTGAGTAGCTAAATAGTAATTCCACATTGTGATTGGAAACTTGGGTGATCATCTATTGCCTCTTCTAGTTAGTCTGCCAATCCATCTGTCTTCAAAATAATCAACTTATTCCCACGAAATTGCCTTTATTTTTTTAATTATTTATCATTTTATAGGTTATTTAAGCATATTAAAGGTGTTTTAAGGCTATTTTAGGGGTATATGATGGATATATGGTTTAATAATGACCTAAATAGCCTCTATGGTGCCTCAAAATCATATTTATAATTTATTTTATGTCATTTCTAGTTTACTAGCTTGATCTAAAATGACCTTGGGTTATTTTGTCCATGGGTTATTTTGACCACGGGTTATTCTGTCCATGGGTTATTAAGACCTTGGGTTATTTTGTCCTTGGGTTATTTTGGTTGGGTTATTCTGTCCAGGGTTATTTTGGCTGGGTTATTATGTCCTGATACCAGGTTTTTATAGAGGGGACCAATGCAATATATAAGATCAGTCAAGAAGTTTCAAAGTGTTGCGGTATCTAAGTAACAACATGCTGAAGTTTGTAGTCATTTTTCACTTTGGACTCTTAAGGAATCGATTTGGATGAACGTAGCTCAGAGCAATTCCGCGTGTTTGGGTGTGAAAGAGGACCATTAATAGCATAAACATACCTATTCATACACATTGGAATAGTTTGTTTGGTCATAGGAGTTGTAGAATGAAAATTGCACCACTTTGCAACTTTGCACTGCTTGTATTTGACACTTTTTTCATCAAGTGAAAATCCACTACCACAGGAAAACCACTCCGATATAGCAAAAAATGAGAGAGGTTTTTGTAGAGGGGCCTAACGCGATCTTGTAGGATCAGAAGAGAAGTTTCTAAGCATCATGGTATCCGAGTAACAACATGCTAAAGTTTGCAACCATTTTGCACTTTGGACTCTTAAGGGATCGATCCATTGGAACGTAGCTCATAGTGAATCCACGTGTTTGGGTGTGAAAGATGACCATGCTTGGCGTAAAAATACCTATTCAGACATGTTGGAACAGTCTGTTTGATCATGTGAGTTGTAGAATGAAAGTTGCACCACTTTGAAACTTTGCACATTCCAGAACCGCATACCAGAATTCTTAAATGCAGAGGAATGCAGAACATAATACATTCCCCTAGTCACCACCAAATGTACAGATAAATCAATTTTCACTCTGATGAACATAACTCACTCAAATCTTCATACCGGTGGCTCAAACTTGGAACATACTATCTTCGAAAATGTCTCTAAATAACTTATAATCTGTAGAAAAAGATATTCAATATGCAAGAAATGCAGAGCAGGCTACTAGACCATTCTTATCAGAGGCTCACTCAAATATTCATACCAGAGCACCAAACCATGCAAACCCTTGAAGAGACACATATAACACAATTATAAACCTTCTTATAGATCCAAAATCTATCTAAAATAAACCAACGAAGGACTGTGGAGAAGAAAAATTTCTCCCAGTCCATAGATAACCAACTCTGTCAGACCAATTCACAAATTGCTGACCATAACTTTCACTCTTCTTCAAACTAGAAGTTGTAATCTAGAATATATCACCCAATGATGTCCTTAAACAACACTTCTAATCCTCACCAGCATAGGATCACCATAGAAGAAATGCAAAGCACATACTAGAGCACATTTGACACTAATAACAACACAAATCTCCTCTGATCCCCTTTTGACATCAATGGAAACATATTCCAACATCACATTCCTTGTAAAGATTGTTGACACCTTCTACTCATTGATTTCAATAGTCTTACTCATTGAATCTCACACCACACTTCACAAATTATCATTTCACAACTTAGCAATTCACATCACACCCTTCACACACACAATTCTCCATCAACTCATGACTTATTTATACCTTCTTCAACCCTGAAAACATTTTCCAAGGTTGACTATGCACCTCAATTGTGCAAATTCAAATTAGTTCAACACCAAAACATTCCCACAATGGAAAGGAATGAAGACGAACTGCATCACACTTTAACTCAGACCTAAATCCATTCATACATGGCACGCCATGCTACCACAATCACCAAAGAAAATAAACCAGACTAGACCACCTTTGCAACACACCATTTCCTCTTTTATTCAAATTTTATCAAAAGTAGTTAAAACCAAGCATCAGAGACATATACTCATCATCTTAAACACTTCCTCATCAACACTAAATCAAGAATATCCACAAATAGAAGCTTATCAAAACATTACCATAGGTTGACACCAGTAACACTTATTAATGATATCATAATGCCAAAGCATCAACACAACTTGTCAACCAACACAAGTCATTAATGAAAACACAAACATAAGCCTGCAGTGATCTCCTCTAAGCTTATTGACATCAATGAAAACACCAACAAATCATAGTTGCAACAATCTCCCCCTTTGTCATTGATGACAACACATGATGTGAAAAACAGTCAACAACGAACAAGTCTAATCACCAAAGACCAACATACTACTTCCTATAAATTCTCTCTTTCTATCTCCCCTTACATGATCACACTTTCATTTTTACATTCTCTCCCTCAGATTCTTTCATTATTCTCTCCCCCTTTCTCATTTTTCACATTATTTTTTTCTCCTCCTTTGACATCAATAGCAAAGGGAAACACATTTGCATCTCTTCCTCCCTTTGACATCAAACATAGATACTTTCTCTCTTTACTATATACATACTCCCCTTGGAAACACACAAAAAATTACATCAATCATCAACCACTGCACATATCATTTGACACATATGACAAAGGAAAAAACCAATGTGTATATAACTACAACAACCAAAAAATCACTAAATACTCCCCTTCAGAGGTAGCCTCCAATCATCAATCCAAAACAAGGATAAATCTTGAAATCCATTGGATTGATGCATATACTTATGCATCTAGTTCAAGGAATGAGGGGTAATAGCCCCTAACTTCTCTTGGAGGTACTCAAAAGTATCTTTAGGAAGATCCTTAGTGAATATATCAACAACCTGATCCTTTGAAGGAACATACTCAAGCTTCACTTCATTCTCTGCAACCTTCTCTCCCAAAAAAGTGATACCAGATTGAGATATGTTTTTTCCTTGAGTGCATCACCAGATTCTTTAAAATGTTAATAACACTTGTATTGTCATAGAAGATAGAAATTGGTTCATCATATAACACTCTAATATCCTTCAATTTTTTCCTCATCCACAACACCCAGGTGTGCAATAAGATGTTGTTGCAATGTATTCTACCTTTGCAGTAGATAAAGACATTGAGTTTTGTTTTTTGCTCAACCAAGACACCAATTTGCATCTAAGAAAGAATGCACCACCACTTGTAATTTTCCTCTCATCAACACATCTTGCCCAATCTACATCTATATAAGGAGGGTATGTGTAGGATCATGATGGGCCAAAAAGTGGCAATATGATGGGTATTTGCAGAGTATGTGGCTGGCGACATTTTTTTACCCAAAATTAATGAAACGAAAAGGGTTTTTAAAGGAGATTCTTAGATTTCCAAAAATATCAATTATGCTTTACTTTGAATTTAATAAATAATTATTATTCATTTTCTATTTGAATTACAACTAAAGTCCTGATTGATAGGCTGAGTGAAAAACATCTATAGCTTTCAAACGGTATCACATTTTTTGAATCCAAAACATGCATCACATTCTATGCTTCATATACTATAGGATTAAAAAAATTAAAAATTAATTTCAAGAAGTTTTGATCAAGTTAAGGTGGTTAGACATACGAGTTTTATATTTTTTAAAATTTGTAATAAAAAATCATTATTAATTATTTACTTGGAAAAAAAAAAATAAAAAATCACATCGGGACACGAGTCCTCTACTTATATCTAAAATCTTAAAAAAAAATAGTATCATTTTATTGTGGTTATGGTGGTCAGACAAACACCTACTTCTTATTTTTTCCCTGAAATTTAAGTACTACTACATTGAAATTTCAAATTTTCACCAAATAGATTTTGTTTTTTAAAACTAAAACCTAGTAGTTTAGAAACTACATTCAATTTGCTACAAATTCTATTCTTACATATTTTTGAAATAATATAGATAACTTATTCAAAATTTTATGTCAATTTTCCTAACTCTGATTTTTTTGAATTTTTTGCCACTCAAGGGCCTATTTTTTCCATGATGATCCTGCACATACCTAGGACTTGGAGAAAAATCAATATCCTTTGGATTCCACAAACCATGTTCTAGAGTGTCCTTCAAGTATCTGAATATCCTCTTACAAAATGTGACTCTCTAGGATCTTTTTGAAATCTAGCCACAAGACAAACTACATGCATGATATCTAGTCTAGTAGTAGATAGATATAGTAGTCCTCCAATCATTGATCTATACTTACTTTGATCATCCTTAGGAGATTCATCATTCTTATTTAGCTTGCAACCAATAACCATAGGGGTACATACTAGTTTAGAATCTTCCATTCCAAACTTCTTCAAAATTTCTTTAACATACTTTGATTGTGAGATGAATATACTTTGATTTGTAGACCAAGGAAAAAATTCATCTCCCCAAATATAGTCATCTCAAACTCTTTCTACATCTCTTCAACAAATTTCTTGCACATAGATTCATTTCCTCCAAAGATTATATCATCAACATACACAACCACAATCAAGATTTGATCTTTTTCAACTTTGAAATAAATATTACTATCTGTAATACGTTTACTGAAACCTTGTTTTATCAAGTACTTATCCAACCTTGCATACAAAGCTTTGGGAGCTTGCTTCAACCCATATAATGCCTTCTTCAATCTGTAGAACATATCCAGTTTGTCTGATAGCTAAAACCCTTCCAGTTGTTCAATGTACACCTCTTCTTCCAACTCACCATTCAAGAAAGAAAACTTCACATCCATTTGATAGACCTTGAAATATTTATGTGCTAAAAATACAAAAAAAATCCTAATAGATTCCATTCTTACCATTGGAGAAAATTTATCCTCAAAATGTATTCCTTCTACTTGTGAGTAGCCCTTACACACAAGCCTTGCCTTGTTTCTTACCACTTCTCCATTCTCATTTAGTTTGTTTTGGAATACCCACTTAGTTCCAATTACATTCTTGTATGTTGGTCTAGGGAAAAGTTCCCAAGTCTGGTTCTTCTCAATCTGTATTAGTTCTTCTTCCATAGCCTTGATCCAATATTCATCCTTGCATGCTTCAATCACTATTTTAGGTTCAAATTTAGAAAGTAAAGATAGATTTACCTATTCTTAAACCATAGCAGCTTTCCTTCTTGTCAACACACCCTTGATTTTTTCACCAATGATCTAATCTTTTGAATGATTCTTTTGCACATACTTAGGAGTCTTAGGGATCCTTTCTAGAGATTCTTCCTCTTCAATTTTAACTTCATTTTCCTTACCTTCATCTTTGTCATTTTCTCTACAAGAGGACTCATCTGATTCATATCCATCTATCACCACAAAATTCTTTTGTACAAGTCTTCATCCACTTTGACATTTGCACTTTCAATAATCTTCTTTAGCCTCTTACTGTAGCACTAGTAAGCTTTACTTCTTGTAGAATATCCAAGAAATATACCTTCATCAGATCTTTTATCAAAATCTCCCAAGTTCTCTTCATCTCTTGTAATATAGCACTTGCTTCCAAACACTTTGAAGTATTTGACAATAGGAATCCTACCATACCATAACTCATAGGGAGTCTTTGCATTATTTTCTCTTGCTTGAACTCTGGTAAGAATGTAGAAAATAGTATGAATTGCTTCTTTGTAGTAGAATTATGGTATATTTTCCTCTTTTATCATTGTTCTTGTAGCTTCCTAAACAGTCCTATTTTTTCTTTCAACCACTCCATTATAATATGGAGTCCTAGGGGTAGATAAATGTCTCTTCATTCCACGATTCTTACAAAAATTGTTAAACTCATTGGAGGTGAACTCTCCACCTTTTTTAGACCTCAAACATTTGATTTTCCTATCCATTTCATTTTCAACTAGAAGTTTGAATGCTTTAAAATTATCTAGAGGTTCTAATTTTTCTTTGAGAAAAGTAACCCCTGTCATTCTAGAATAATCATTAATCAATAGCATGAAATACCTATCACCTTGAAAACTTCTTTCTTTGATAGGACCGCAAAGATCTATATGCACTAGTGCCAACAGTCTGGTAGTAGATTGTTCTTTGACTTTGAAAATTCTTCTTACTTGCTTCCAAATTTGACATTCCTTGTAGACATCATTGATGAGATTTGTAATCCTTGGTAGATCTCCCACTTTTGAATTAAATTGATCCTCACTAGGTTATCAAAATTAATGTGACACATCCTTCTATTTCATAACCAAATTTCATTAATCTGAGGCATAAAATAATGACCATCAACACCTTTAAGTTGATAAAAGTTTCCATCTATCCTTCTTCCAACATAGTTTTCGAAGCCTTTTTTGATCTCACATCCATCATCTTGAAACATAATATTATATCCTTTGCTACACATTTATCCAACACTCAAAATGTTATGTCTCAAACCCTTAACATAAAGAACATCATATATATTATGCTTTCCATCAAAATTGATTGAACCTTTTCCACATATCTTAGCGGATGTATCATCACCAAACTTAACTAGACCTCCTTCATATTTATCAATTTTTAAAAAACTTACTTTTGTCACCCGCCATGTGATTTGAGCATCCATTATCAATAATCCGGTATTTCTTCTCCTCTCTAGCATGAAAAGTAGTCACCATAGTTCCTTTAGTGTAATTACTATTGGAAAAACAAGGAAAAACAACTGAGAGGGGGGTTCAATCAGTTGTCACAAATTATTCAAAATTTTCCACAATTAACTTAATTTAATCTCAGATTTGATGAATGAATAATAAACAATCAACAATCAACACATCAAAAGCACAGAGAACACCAAGATTTTTTATGTGGAAACCCTGTTAGGGGAAAAACCATGGTGGAGGTCAGTCCACAATATTATACCCTACTAAAAGTATAAAGAAGTATGAATGGGAATGCACATGCATTCAGGCACACTGCCTAGAGCTCACAACCCAATTACAAAAGGGATCACTGCCCAAGAGAGATTCAGATTAAAACCATCTATATTGTGAACTAAGAAAATAACATCTTCCAATGTCGGATTACAATTCCAATTAAGCTCATTAACACTTCTTCACTCTTCTTCACACTCTACTCTTCCTTCAAATGATCTGAAAAATATTTACACACACACATCCACACATCAACACACTTCCAAAATGACAAGAAAAATCACTCTTATATATCCACAACAAGGAAATACATCACTTCTAGTCGGCCACAAAGAAATAATAAAATAATTACAGTTGACCCAAAATACATAAGAATTATTTATGTGAATAAACCAAGGTCAACCACAACATAGTGCAAAACCAAAACAACTCCAACACAAAAACAATTCAATTAATTTCTCCTCGAATATCCACAACACGCTTCAACACCTAGTCATCCATGAACATGAAAAATGTGAACACGTAAGAGAAAGTCTCAGATCATGAAAAAAGCAATCAACATGAACATGCAACAAAGATAGAGTACGAACTTGAAACATCCACAAACACCATGAAACACCAGAGAAACATCTGCAACAACTAGACTCACAAAAATCATGCAATCTTCATTTAGGAACACACACTGAAGCAACAAAAAAACTAATAGAATACATATCTTCATAACTTGAACAAATCTTCACGCGGGCCTCTAAAACTTGATGTGTATAAACTAGACACACTCAACAAGAAACCCTTTAGTCCACAATAGCTAATCATCAACGTGCTGAACACACTGGTAGGATGAACTTCACTTCTCCACTGAACACCTGTAGCACTTCTTATTACAATTTTCTCAATATCCTTGATATATGCAGCTTCTAATACAACCAATGCTAATAGTGTTGATATCAATGACAACCACAACATCCAACAATCTCCCCCTTTGGCATTGATGGCAACACTTGATGTGAAAAATACCATCAACACAACACTTACTCCCCCTTAGGTTCTGACACTTCTCCTCAACTCTTTTCCATGAACTTCTCCCACAAGCCTCTTCTACCCAAAAATATTTTTCACATTTCTCTTCTCCCCCTTTGACATCAATGTCAAAGATCTCTTCTATGCAATCTCTGAACTACATATCTACACACCTGAACATCTGACTACTCCCCTTGAGTAGAAGACACCACAACATCAATTTAGATTAGAATATGATCATGAAGTACACAGATTGATGCAAACCAATGCATCTCTAGTTCATATCGGGAGGGGTAATCACCCCTAGCATCCCTCTGAGATACTCAAAAGTATCCTTTGGCAACAACTTGGTGAAAATATCTGCAATATGCTCTTTGGTAGGCACATACTCCAGCCTGACTTCTTTCTCACTCACTTTCTCCCTCAAGAAGTGAAACTTGATTGAAATATGCTTGGTCTTAGAGTATATCACCATATTCTTTGATATGTTTATTGCACTTTAATTGTCACAATATATAGCAGTAGGCTCATCATATACTACTCTTATATATTTCAACATCTGTTTCATCCACAACACTTGAGTACAATTATTTGCAACAACAATATACTCTGCCTCAACAGTAAATAGGGAAATGGAATTTTGATTTTTATGCCTAACCACTTCACCTTGTTCATTTAACTTATTCTAAAAGACCCATTTAGAACCTATCGTATTTTTATCTTTAGGTCTGGGAACAAGAATCCATGTATCATTCTTTTCAATATACATCAATTCTTCCTTCATAGCTTCCATCCAGTGTTCATCATTACAAGCTTCATTGACATTGTTAGGCCCAGTCTTGGAAATTAGGCAATACTCTTCTGCAATTCTTCTTCTAGTCTGTGCACCTTTATTCTTATCTCCTATGATTTGATCTTCAGAGTGATTTAATCTTACATTCATCTAAACTTTAGGATTTTCTCACACTTTTGGTTCTTCTGCTCTTTCTTCTACACTTCCACTTGTCTCTCCTTCCTGACTGTCTTGATTCACTGAAAAAAATTGAACTTGATTCTATGTCTAAACATTCTTCCCTGGGTTTGTACTAGCTTGCTGGTCATCTGAATCATAGCCAGAGCATCTAGATGATCTAACAAAGTCCTCATCAAATCTAACATTTTCACTTTCAACCATTTTTCTCAATCTTCTATTATAGCATCGATAAGCCTTGCTTTTAGTAGAGTAGCCTAGAAATATTCCTTCATTGCTCCTTGCATTAAAATTGCCTATGTCCTCATCTCTCTTAATGTAACACTTGCTTCCAAATATTTTGAAATACTTAACAATAGGCTTATAAAAAAACCATAGCTCAAAAGGAGTCTTACCAGAAATACCATTGACATTTACCCGGTTTAAAGTGTACACAATAGTGCTTACAACTTCTCTCCAATAAATGTGAGGCACATTTCCTTCTAACATCATAGTTCTAGCAATATAAAAAAAAATTCTATTCTTTCTCTCAAAAACTCCATTCTGTTGAGGGGTTCAGGGAGCAGATAACTATATTTTAACTCCTTGCTCTTCACAAAAAGAATTGAATTCCTAGGAAGTGAACTCACCACCTTTGTCTGACCTTAGAAATTTGATCTTCAAACCTATTTCATTCTCTTCCATAGCTTTGAAACTTTTGAACTTCTCTAATGGTTCAAATTTTTCTCTTAAGAAAGCAACCCATATCATCCTAGAGTAATCATCAATAAGCAACATAAAGTACCTTTCTCCTTGTGGACTTCTGATTCTGGAGGGACCACACAGATCAGTATGTACTAGCTCCAGTATTCCATTAGAATGATACTATTTTCTCTAAAAAGAAATTCTTGTCTGCTTTCCCATTTTACATTCCTTGCATATTGTGTTAGGAGGCTTCACTAACTTAGGTAGATCTCTTTCTAATTGAGTGGAGCTTACCTTGACAATGTTATCAAAATTCACATGACACAACCTTCTATGCCATAACCATCTTCCATTCATTTGAGCAATCAAGCAACTTACATTAGCACTTAGGTGAAAAATGTTACCTTTTGTTCTTCACTTCTAGAACTTCCAAATATCCTGCATATTCCATCTTTGAATTGAAAATCATAACCCTTATCCACCATTTGTCCAACACTCAACAAATTATGCTTCAAGCCTTCAACATAAAGGAAATCAGTGTTATTTTTACCACCAAGACAAATAGATCCTCTTCCACGAATCACACCAGCATTGTTATCTCCAAATCTTACAACCCCACCATCATATTTCTTCAGACTTATAAATTTTCTTTTGTCACCGGTCATATGATGTGAGCATGCATTTACAATGACCCACTCATTCTTTCCTTCAATTCGGGCTGTAAGATCTTTCTCATCTTTAGTAGATTCAGTATCCACCAGACCATTTTCCTTGATAGCAATGAAAGCCCATTCATCTCCATTTTCATTCTTTTTATCAGATTCTTCATCAGTCACACCTTCTTTAGCATAATAAAATTTATTTTGAAATTTAATTTTGTAAGGATTGGACCTAGGAACTCTTTCAAGATACCTTGAAGCAAAATGACCTATTTTACTGCAAGAGAAACATTTAATAGGAAACTTTCATTTATACTTACCTTGTCCTCTGCCTTCTTTCCTCACAATCAATGCTTCCATCTCTTCTACATCTCTTTCTTCTTCTTCAAGCTGTTTCATCTCTTCCTCATGCTTGAATGATTTTCTAGAACTTTCTCCCAGATCATATCTTTGCTTGTTTCTTCCAGATACAAAATCCTTAAATTCATATTTAGTCTTAGGGGCAAAATCACCAAATTCACTCAACTTAGATTCAACAAGTTTACCAATCAACATATCTCTTGTCATAGTTGTTACTGTTTTGAGCTCTTCAATAGCACAAGCCTTTTATTTGTAAGAAGGAGGCAATGATCTGAGCACTTTAGCCACAATTTCTTGTTCATCTAAGGTACCACCACAACATCTAATACCCATAACAAGTTCATTTACTCTTTGCATATAAGAAGAAATATTTTCATCTTCACCCATCTTCAAGTTTTCATACTTTCCTTTCAAACTTGTTAGCTTAGAAACCTTCACAAGTGTATCTCCTTCATACAAAGTCTCCAGCTTCTTCCAGATCTCATGAGTTGTCTTCAAATCCATCACATTTTTCATTTCTAAATCTATCAAAGTACTCAACAAAGCTTCCATAGCCCTGATATTAATCTCATCAGGAGTGGAAGGACCATTATGAGGAATAACGTATCTACTCTTTGTAATCTTCTAGAAGGGTTCACCAATGCACTTCAAATGACATTCCATTCTAGCTTTCCACAGAGAGTAATTTGTTCCAACGAATCTAGGACTATCCTTCTTGTATGTTGCCATATTAGATCACCTCAAGCTTTTAAACTTCTTTAGAGGAACTTGATTTGATACCAATTGTTGGAAAAACAAGGACATACAACTAAGAGGGGGGTGAATCAGTTGTCATAGATTATTCAAACTTTTCCACAATTAACTTAATTTAATCTCAGATCTAATGAATGAATAATAAACCATAAACAATCAACACATCAGAAACACAAGAACACCGAGATTTTTTATGTGGAAACCCTGTTAGGGTAAAAACCATGGTGGAGATCAGTCCACAATATTATACCCTACTAAAAGTATAAAGAAGTCTGAATGGGAATTCACATGCATTTAGGAACACTGCCTAGAGCTCACTGCTCAATTAAAACAGGGATCATTTCCCAAGAGAGATTTAGATTAAAACCATTTGGATTGTGAACTAAGAAAATAGCATCTGTCAATGCTTGATTACAGTTCCAGTTAAGCACATCAACACTTCTTCACTCTTCTTCACACTCTGCTCTGTCTTTGAATGATTTGAATAATATTCACATACAAGACTCACACACACACATCCACACATCAACACACTTCCAAAATGATAAGAAAAATTGCTCTTATATATCTGTAACAAGGAATTACATCACTTCCAGTTAGCCACAAAGAAATAATAAAATAATTACAAACAGTCGGCCCAAAATACATAAGAATTATTTATGCGAATCAACCAAGGTTGGCCACAACATAGTGTAGACCCAAAAAAAAAAATGCAACACAAAAACACTTCAATTAATTTCTCCTCAAAGATCCACAACAAACTTCAACACCTAGTCAGCCATGAACAAGAAAAACATGAACACACAAGAGAAAATATCAAATCATGAGCACAACGATCAATTCAGACATGCAACATAGATAGAGTACAAACTAGAAACATCCAAACACACCATGAAACTCCAGAGAAACATCCTCAGCAACTGAACTCACATAAATCACTTGATCTTCATTTAGGAACACACACTGAAGCAACAGAAAAACTGACAGAATACAGATCTTCATAACTTGAACAAATCTTCATGTGAACCTCTAAACCTTGACATGGATAAACTAGACACAATCAACAAGAAACCCTTTAGTCCACAATAGTTGATCATCAACATACTAAACACACTGATAGGCTGAACTTCATCTCTCCACTGAATACCCGTAGCACTTCTTATTACAATTTTCTCCAATATCCTCGACATATGCAACTTTTAATACAACCAATGATAATAGTGTTGACATCAATGACAACCACATAACAAGAACACAATCACAACATCCAATCCTTAACACAAAGAACATCATCTGTATTATGCTTTCCATCAAAATTGATTGAACCTTTTCCACATATCTTAGCAGATGTATCATCACCAAACTTAACTAGACCTCCTTCATATTTATCAATTTTAGAAAAACTTACATTTTTCACCCATCATGTGATTTGAGCATCCATTATCAATAATCCAGTATTTCTTCTCCTCTCTAGCATGAAAAGTAGTCACCATAGTTCCTTCAGTGTAATTACCTACTTCCAGAGCACTTTTCTTCACACATGTTTCATAGTTAACAAAATTAGTTCCATATTTAATATCCATTGAATAAGAATTCAATATCCTCATCATCCACATAATCAGATTCATCATTAGATATACTGGCATCTTCTCTAACATAATAACTTTTCTTAATTGATTTACCTTTTTTCTTTATTCTTGTCATTCAAAATTTTTTTTGGACATCTTGAATCATAATGATATATCTTTGCACAAATGAAAAATTTGAAAGGTAACTTACCTCTATATTTACTAGTACCCTTTTTCATTTTCCTCACAAAGTTTGCTTCAACATCATCAAGATCCTCTTGATCTGATTCTTTAATCTTTTCAGATTTTCCAACCTTAAAAGTAGTCTCAATTTTTGCATTACTTGGGCTAAATTATCTCATTTCAAAAGAAAATATAGCACCATACAATTGATCTCTAGAATATTTTATTAAATCTTGAACTTCCTCAATAGCTCATAAACTTTCTAACTATAAGATTTGGGAAGAGTTCTTAGTATCTTATTTACCACTTCCTCTTCTTCAATATTTCCACCAAGACCTATGATGAAATTGACAACTTCATCAACCTTTTACATGTAGCTTGTAATATTTTCATCTTTAGACATCCTCAGGTTCTCAAATGCGATCTTTAAATTATGCATCTTAGCTTTCTTGAACTTAACATATCCATCATAAACACTTTTGAAATTTTCCTAGATATCTTTATCAAATTTAAAATGCATAAATTTAACAAGTTCAGTGTTGGAAAACCACTTAAAAGAGCATACCTTACTTTACCATTGTTTTCATAGGCCCTGATCTCATCATCAGTACTCCAACCACCAGTAGGCATAGTATATCTAGTCTCTATAGACTTCTAAATGCTGAATCCAAGAGATACCAAGAAAACTTCCATCATTGTCTTCCAAAATCCATAGTCCATTCCATCAAACAAAGGAGCATCCCTTTTGTGCGTCATCCTAGATCTACCTCAAGCAGTTAAGCTTTCTTCCAAGGAACCTTTCTCTAATACCAATTGTTGAATGCACACAAGACAACTAAGAGTGGGGGGGTGAATAGATTGTATATTAAAACATCCAAAACTCTTATAAACATTCAAATTCATATCAACTTAGTTAACCCTTAATCTATTAGAATGATTTAGCATGAAAGAAAATAGAAAAACTAAAACACATCAACACCATGCACAATAAAACACTAGATATATGTGGAAAAACCAAGAAGGGAAAAATCACGATGAGAATTAGCTCATAATATAAAGTAATTGCAACATCGAATACAAAAGGCTCACTACACAAAAGAAAGAAAGGCTCACTACCAGATTATAGAAAAGGAAGAAAGAAGAATGTTATAGTGAGAAATCCATCTCAATGCAATTGAAAAGTCCACCACAACATCACCAACATTCACAGTGCTTCTAAATATTGTAGACACCTTTTGATCACTACTTTCAGTAGTCTAACTCATTGAAGCTCACATAACACTTCACAAATTCACACATCACAAATCTGCAATTTTTTATCACACCCTTCACATACATAATTCCCCATCAAATCAATACTTATTTATACCTTCTCCAACCTTGAAAACATTCTCCAAGGTTGGCTATGCACCTCAATCTTGCAAATTCAAATTAGGTCGACACCAAAAAATCCCCATGGTGGAAAGTAATTAAGATGGACCACACCACACCTTAACTTGGAACTAAATCTATTCATACATGCCACACCACACCTCCACAATTGTCAAAGAAAAATCCGCAATTAGTGTAAACAACCAAGGTTAGTTGAGCTAGTGTAAACAACATTAGCATTTAAGCACACACTTCCTCCACTCCAAAGATGACTCATGGACCACACACCATGCTTGAACAAAATCTAGAATATTCCAAAAACATGCTGAAATCCAATAAAATACTTTGTAACAACTTTTTCTTGAAGAATGTACATGCCCAGTACACTCAAACAACCTTCCACATACTGTTATTCAAGAAACCAACTTATGAAGCACCAAACCATGAAAAACCTTGAATATAGGTATATATGATCATTATTATCACACTTCCAAAATCATACGACCAAAAAAAACTGTGGAAATGTGGAGCAAAACCATTTCTCCCAAAAACCACTACAACATAGTTCACACACTAGTGAACACAAATTCTTCTGCATAATGATCCAAACCAAGAAAATATGAATATAGAACCTCTAAACACCTTTGAACAATATGTTTAAACCTCACAAGAAGATATTCAACATAGAATAAATGCAAAGCAAAACTAGAACACCACTTTGTACACCAGACCACCTTTGCAACACACTATTTCCTATTTTATTCAAATTTTCTTGAAAGCACTTGAAAACCAAGTACTAGAGACACATAATCATCACCTTCAACACTTCCTCATCAACAATAAATCAAAAATATCCACAAACATAAGCTTATCAAAGTAATACTAGAGGTTGACACTAGTAACACTTACTAATAACAACACAATGCAACTAATCAAAGAATCAACACAACTTCTCAACCAACACCAGTCATTAATTCAATAAAAAAAACATAAGCTTGCAACAATCTCCTCCAAACTTGTTGACATCAATCACAACACCAACAACTCATAATTGCAACAAATAACACTTGGTTAATTATTAAACCCTTGTTAAACACACTCTAAGATCATCAAATATATACACTAATATGAGTTCAAAAGGATTTGATATATATTAAGTTATCTAAATGGAGTTATTTTACACTAGTTTGGATAAATTTTAAGTGTTACTAATCTAGAAAATAAGACCAAGTTGGTCCATTAAACCATTAGGGTCATGTCATTTTAAATCATTGAAGTGTAGAGACATTTGAGTATGAAATCATCATAAAACAAATATATAGGATGTGGAAAGGATTTTTTCCAAGTCAAGGATGATATGGGACTCCTCTAACCTACATTTTTTTTGAGTTTCTCTTACCTATATAAGTTAAATTTTTTCTATTACAAGATTTTTTATTTGACATGGGAATCAAAGTCAATTTTTGAATAAAAAGGAATATGATGAAATGAGTCATATTCTACTAATTATATCACCACATATCTTTTTCATGGAAAATAACAAATAATAAAGTCTTATTAGGTTGCTTCAAAATGATAAAATTGGTATTCAAGGTGTAATTTCTATATGGAATTTGAAGTTATTTAAATGGTTAATGATAATGTAAGCCTTACACTATTGGGATGATCATTTTTCTCCTAGGAAAAAAATGATATATGCTTTTTAAGAAGAAACATAATGAGCTTTGAAAATGATGAATATCATATAATCATTCAATGAGGAATCTTTTGTTGAAATGGTGCATATTGATACATATTAAGGAGAAAACATTGGAGAATATTTATTAAGTAAAAATGAGAAAAAAATATATAACATACAACCTAATTTTAAAGCATATATACACTAGGATAGACCTATTAGACATTACAATATGTAAATACATAATCTGGAATGTGGGATTTTTTCCAAGGGAGTTGTAGTAGAGGTGGTATTAGGGTTGGGAAGATTGGATGTTGAATCATCCATAGAGTGCAATGAGGTCATTTCATCATTGGGATTTATAATGTGGAGATTTTGGACACTTATTTTATTCTCCATGGCTATGTGTTTCGGATTAACAATTGAGATGCAATGAATTAAATCAACACTATGATCTATAGCACATAAACTATGTTGACAAGGTGGCATGAAAAAAAGGTAGAATGGAAAATAAAATGTACCTTAAAATTTGGGATTTGATTTCGGGTATGTGCAGGATCATGATGGGCCAAAAAGTGGCAATATTATGGGTATTTGTAGGGTATGTGGCTGACAATTTTTTTTTTTACCAAAAATTGATGAAACGAAAAGGTTTTTTAGAGGATATTTTCAGCTTTCCACCAATATAAATTATGCTTTAATTTGAATTTAATGAATAATTATTATTTATTTTCTATTAGAATCATGACTAAAGTCCTAATCGATAGGCTGATTGAAAAACATCTATAACTTTCAAATGGTATCACATTTTTGAATCCAAAAAATGCGTCACATTCTATGCTTCACATACTATAGGATTAAAAAAAGAAAAATTAAATTTCATGAATTTTTTACCAAGTTAAGGTGGTCGACATACAAGTTTTGTATTTTTAAAAGTTGTAATAAAAATTCATAATTAATTATTTACTTGGAAAAAATTACAAAAAATATGCATCACATTCACATGAGTCCTCTACTTATGTATAAAATATTATAAAAAATATTATCATTTTATTATGGTTAGGTGGTCGTGCACCTACTTTTATTTTTCCCAAAATTGAAGTACTCGCATTGAAATTTCAAATTTTCACCAAATAGATTTTATTTATTTTTAAATAAACCTAGTAGTTTAGAAACTACATTCAATTTTCTATAGATTCTATTCTTACATATTTTTGAAATAATATAGATAACTTATTCAAATTTTCACATCAAGTTGCCGAACACTGGTTTTTCTATTTTTTTTGCCACTTAAGGGCCTGTTTTTTCCATGATGATCCTACACATACCCTTTCACAAATTGCATGATGTCATCTAGTTCATTTTTTGCTTCATACGCCTCCAAAATTTGAGTCTTTTTCCAACTTATTTGGTTAGATTAGCAAGGGTGTTGAAACCAAATTTTCAATATATTAACAACTTAAACATAAAAAAAAGGGAACACATGCCGAATATAACCAAAAAAAAAAAGAAAACTAGAAATAACAAACAAGCAACAAGCCGGAACAAGTATGTTAAACTAATAAATCAAGTTTCAATAAAAAATAAGGGAGTCTAGAAACTCCTCCCATGGTTCCTTTTCCTCATTCAATAACTCCTTTTTTTTCTTATCCTCCTCACTTTGAGAGTCTTTATCCTTAGTCTATTTTTTTATTTGTTAGTTTGGACTACCTTGAAACCATCCCCATAACCTCCTTTTTGATAATACCTTCTATTATCTATAATTTTAATGAAGGAATTTTCCATCTATTTTATCTTCTCTTGGTTGCTATTAGCTTCAATTTTCTTTTCCAACTCTTGCACTTGATTCAAGAGTTTAGTTAGTTCAACCTTTTCCTTACCCATAAAATCTTGCTCCATAATAGGTGAAGAAATCCTTTTATCATCCATTTCCTTTTCTTCCTCAAACCTTGGAGAAGACGAGCAATATTTTCTATCTCCAACACCCCAGTTTCCGAGATACATCTTCCTACTCATTAACTTCATCCATTTCTTATTTTTCATCTGTATTCCCCCCCTTTGATTCATAATCCTCACGAGCTTCCTCCTTAGAGTCATTTTGAGGAGTATTCAATGTTGAATTCTATATGAAGCTAATATAATTAGTAAAATAAAATAAAATACAATGATTATATTATTAAATTTAAATAAAAAAACATGATAATTATCATTACAACACTAGGGGTTTCAAATATATAGGGTGAGAGCTCTATATTAGAGGACGATGATGAAGACGACAATAGAGCTTTTGCTCCCTTCAAATGGATCTATTTGGTTTTGTTTGGAGTTGGAGGTGTTGTTGTGGGTAAGATAAATATTGTGGTTGTGGAAGATGTGACTGCGGGAGGCATCATTCTTACTGAGGTTGGTTTTGGGCTTTCGTGCTCTACTCTTCTTGGCTTAGTGAAAGTTGATGGCATTGATTTTAATGACTCTGCTACTAGAGTTGTTTGGAAGCTTGTTGTGGTGAGCTAGGCTCTAACTAGGTCTTGTGTCCTCCTCATTACCTTGCTATTTGTAGGTGAGATATGCATGGGAAACCTTTTGGTTTTAGCTTGGGTGTTTTGGCCTGTGTGGAGGTTCTCATGGGAAATGACATATGATACCCAATATTGGAGGCTTTATTTTTATAGGTCTTGGGGATACTGAATAGTTTTTTGTCCCTTGGTGGAGGGTCCTCTCTCCCATAACTTTTTTGTTGAGGCCTATCTTGGGTGTTTCTTTAGAAATGTTATTTTGGAGCAACTAGTCCACTATCTACTGACTTGGTTCATGAAGGCTATTGTTCTGCTATAGAATTGTCTATCGGTGGAATTCTCTATGACCATGCTAGCTATCCTAGAGACTTCTGGTTTAGGTTTACTTGAGAGAGATTTTTCTACCCTTTCACCTAGTTTTATGTTCCTGGGCTAGTTTTTGGTGGGTTTTCCCAAGACCATGCTGGTTGACCTTAAGGCTTTTGGTCTTAAGGTGATGATTGTCGTTGTGGGTGATGATGGGGTTCTATCTACCCAAGTTTATGGTTACCCTATGTGGGCTTCGATTTCTCTTTCCTCAACTTCTTTGATTGCTTCTCCTATTGAGGCAAAGACTATTCTTGTGGAAGAGGTTGGGGTTTTTATCTTCTGCAAGTGGCTTCTTCTCCCACTTCTCCTATTGAGGTGAAGATTATTTTTGCTGGAGAAGTTGGGAGTTGCTGTAAGGGGGATTTTGCTACCCTTTTATTAGATTTTAATCCTTTTTATGCTATTGAGGTGGAGATTAAGGATGGTGATGAGATCTTGGATTTGCATCAAAGGTATCAATTAAAAAGTATTTATTGAACTGAAGGCTCTCGCTTGTAGTTTTTTGGCTCAAGATTGCTATTTTTTTGAGTACGTTTGTTTTATGGCTATGGCCTTAGTATTATAAGAAGTTAGGTTTCTTTTGTTTAGCTTCCTTTAGACTATTGTTTTTTTGCTATTGGTTGGATATGCTATCTTTATAGGAAACATTATGTGATAGGGTTTTGGGTCCCTTCAAAATCCATTGGTTTGGACCCGCGGTGTTCTTTTGTATAGGGATTTAGGGCCCCTTCAAAACCTATTTTTCCCCTCATAAAAACACTAGGAGCATGAAAATATTATTTTATAGAATCAAACTTAGTCTAAACATGCAATTTAGTTTCTCTATGTTGACAAAGCAAACAAATTGGTGGAATTGTTAAATAATAATTGATATTTTTCAACACCATGAAAAGCCCATTTCTATGTTGGATAAAGCATAGATTGCATAGAATAATAGAGCATGTGGGTCCTAAATCACATGATGGACATGCCTTTTTATCATTTTTTGGGGACTCCAACAAACATGAGTGTGTTATAACCTAATTTCAGAATTCCAACAAAGAGAGAGGGATAGGCGATAGATATAGAGATAAGGAGATAGAAGTAGCGAAAGATATGGATAGAGAGATACTTTGTGTAGACACTTAAAAATGTCTTGAATGGTACTACACGCTTGAATCTGATATACTAACATCATTTCCTCCTAAAATACACCCTCTTTTTTTCTGTTTGATTAAATAAGCCTAGTTATTTAATTAGATGCATCATTTTCATTTATTAATCTGATTGGTTTAATTAGGTTAATTCACCCCCTTTCACCTTCACCTTTCATCCCATTTAAATTGAATAAATCAAATTATTTAATTTTAACCCCCTAATTCCTCTCATTTAATTAAATTATCCTATATTATATCTAATTAAATGTTATTTTGACTCCCTTTTTATTAAATAAGTCAATTATTTAATAGATATCCTATCACTCATCATCTTGCACAATTAAAATTGTTTTAATTACTAAATTGCTAATTTCCTCTCCATCCACTTGCATAGGGAATATTCCAAAGGAATATTCTCCTATTTGGCTCTAAAAAGAGAATGATTATTTTCAAACAAACTTTGTAACAAACTTTCAAAGTTGTTACAAAGTGTGTTTGTTTGAATCATTATGAGACCTTGATGCTTTCTTTGATCCATGTGATCTTTGATTCTCATTGATTGATGAGAATACTTGATCCATGTTTCCCCCTTCATTCAATATTAACCATTGATGGATCAAATCAATCTGATCTCTTGATTCTTTATTTTATCTCCTATAAATATTCACCATTTGGAGAGAAATGGATCCACCTTTTTAGAGTAAAGTTATGTTGCTAAAATTTATACTCACTTACATCCACATTTAGCATTTTTAGAATTTTAGCTTAATACTCATCCATATTAGCTTAAGCATCCATTTTAGCATAAGTTTTCATCCATGGATTACATCTTTGAACTTTATTTCCATTTAGCATAGATTACATCAATCTCTATCAAGAAGTTTAGCATTTATTACTCATCTTCATCATGTTAAACTAGTTTTCCATCTATGTTTCATTCATGTTTCATCAGTTTTCATCAATAAAATAGATTGGAATAGCTCATATTATCCATGGGATTGGGAAAGGCCAACCATTCCACATCAGTGTGACACCACTCCCCCAACGGGATAAAGTTTGAAGTCTTAGAATAGGTTTCCTTTATGTTTTCATGTGTATTTCATGTTTAGTTTAATGGGTTCTTAGTATTTGAAGCTTTCAAATATCTCATTGGGATCATGGCTTAGGGGATTAAATATAGTTTAAATCCATTTGGATCTAGTATATTTAGTTCATACTATGACTATGGTCACATTTTGGCAACACATTAATCACAAAACCCATCAATTAAGGTAATACCTTGGTACCACATCAAAAACAACAAGGGAACCCTCAAAAAATCAATCAAGGGAACCCTTCTGATCAATTTCCCCAAGGTCCTAATGTGCCATTGACATCGCAACACCAAATGACACCTTCATCTTTCCCATTGGTCCCCCACATCATGCAAAATCAAATGGGGCCCAAAAATTACATTCCTCCATCCCAACCAAGAATTTTACATGGAATGATAAGCCAAAGAAACCCCCAACCACTCATCATCAACCCACAACCCACTCATTCCATGATCACCCAAAACCCATCTCACATGTCCCAACTACAAGAAGCTTCCACATTGCTAGCACAACAAGCTCACGCTCTAGCTTTGTAACAAGCACAATAGGATTATCAACAAGCGTTGAAACAACAACAAGCTCAAGCTCAAGCCCTACAAACACAATAAGATCAGGCTCAATCTTTGCAACAATAACAAGCTTATCAACAAGATTTGCAACAACAAATATCTTAACAACAAGCCTTAGTTGCACAACACTAACAATAAGCTCAACAACAAGCCTTAGTCGTACAACAACAATAGCAAGCTCAATAAAAAGTCTTAGTCACACAACAACAACAATATCAACAACAAGCCCAACAACAAGCATTGCTAGAACAACAATACACCCAACAACAAAAACAAGTGCTTGTGCAGAAATAACAACAAGGTTTGTACTATAACTCCCAACAAAATGTCATTAGTCCAACTACACAAGGAGAATATACACTACCACCTTTGTCACCCTCATCTTCACTCACACACCATACAATACCCCATTATACCAAAATCACACTTATAACTCATCCTCCATCCCATAATACACAACATATACTCCACCAAATTTACAATTCAATATGTCATCACATTTCAAGGCGCTAACACAACAGATCCAAGACATTCAAATGGGAAAAAAAAAAGCCACATACACAAAAAATCTTGTGTCCACACCCATTTGATAGGAACATCACAATGGTACCTTTCCCACCTGGTTTTGAGGTCCATAATTTAGATAAATACAAAGGGAGGGGAAATCCTATGGATGACATCAAATAATTCCATGTCCTGTGTATGGAGGTTTCGTACAATGATTCCTACTTAATGTGTCTCTTTCCACAAATTTTGGCAGTCCCTTCAATTGATTGGTTTTCACAGCTGCCTCTAGGGATCAAAAAATTTCAAGAAATAATCAATACATGTTCATAGACAATTTCTACTTCAATCTTCACATGGATGTAAGCTTAGAAGAATTGTACACTCTCAAGAAAAATAAAGGAGAATCCTTCGCTAATTTCCTACAAAGGTGGAGGTAAAGAGCTAGTAAGAGCAAGTGGCTCATTCCCGACGAGCAAAAAGTGGGGATTATCATAGCAAATGTTGATCCAGTGCTATCCTTCCACTTAAGGATGCAATGTATCACCGCTAATGATGAGCTTGTCCCTAGGGTCCTCAACATCAAGAGAGCTCTAATCTCATAGGGAAACACATAAGTGTATAAAGATAATTTCCCATATACCAGTTCGAATGACAAGCCCCACGTCTGGGCTAAGAACAATAATGTGATGAATGATGGCATTGTGGATGCTAAAGTGTCATAAGTGCTCCTAGGAAAAACAAAAATCAACCAACCAACACCCAACCAACTATGGAAAAAACTAGACCACCACCATAGAATAACCAAATCAATAACATTGGCACCCAACAAAGAGGACCCCCCAATAGAAATAACTACCTTGAACACAAATACACACCAATGGGGGAACCTATTGATTTTGTCATGCATAAATTGGTACAATCAAACTTGATTATTCTCTCCAATTTATAGAACTACCAAGAACCTCAAGTTAAACCAACTTGGTATAACAAAAAGGATCTTTGTGACTTTCACAAGATCAAAGGGCATAAAACGTCAAACTGTATGAAACTGAAGAAAATAATCCTTTTCCAAGACCTCTAAAAAATGGAGACTTGAATATTGATGTACCACCAGGTAACCAAGACCTCAAGATATACAAGAATCCAATTCCAGATCACAATAAAGGGAATGACAATGGAAAAGGGAAGAATTACACTAATGTGGGACATTTCTATTCCAATGTGGTTGCCTCTTGTGAGAATGTCATATCAGTCGTCACCATCAAAGGACCTAGTGTAGAGTGTGGGGTCACCAGGTGATGTGGAAAGGTTACAATCCAAGGAGCTTCATCCCAACCTAGGGGAAAACCTACACCATCAATATCAAACCCTAGTACCTACAGTCTCCTAGATCAGCTAAAGAAGACCCCCACACAAATCTCTATTCTAGATCTATTGAATCTATCCCCCACACATAGGGATATATTGGAAAAGGCTTTGTTAGCATCCTCCATTCCCAAGAATATTGATACAGAGAAGTTTCAAGCTAGATGGTAGGGCATATCACAACCCCTCATCTTCTCACCTTCTCGGAACATGATATCCCAACACAACCATCCAACAATCGCACTTTGCACCTTGAGGTCATTATTCATAAGAATAAGGTTAAAAGAGTCTTAGTAGATGGAGGTAATCTAAACATTTGCACCTTTTAGTTGGTCAATAACTTGGGTTATTCTGAGGATGCTATTAAAAATAAAATGTACAACCATAAGGGAAAATGACAATCAAGAATGAGTGTCGCAAGGCATCATCGAGCTACCTATCGAAGTGGGACCCGCCATTGCTAAAACCACATGCCAAGTGATAAATCTTGACCTCCCCTACAACATGTTTCTTGGTCAACCATGGATTCATGCCATGTAATCTGTAGCTTCCACCTATCACCAATGTGTCAAGTTTCCTTTTGAGGATAAAGAAGTTACTATCCATGGAGATCCTGAGACTTTCCACTATTACAAGAACCTTGTGGCTAAGTTCTATAAGATCCATTAAATACCTAAGAATGATGAAGGGCCTACATCTTCCTCCTCATTTGTTGAAAAATAATCTTCCCTTGCATCCACCTCAGGATCCACAACACCCATTGTGTAGAACATACCCAACATCAAGGAAGTAATCAAGGATGATGGTTGTGGGGATTATAAACTAAAGGAAACCTTTGTGTTGGGAGAGCTACATCTTTCCCTTAAATCTCATGGGAAACCACACCCTATCAAAAAAGTGGCTAAAACATTGCAACTAGAATCTACCACCTTCACTAAGTGAGGATACTTGAACAAAGAAGATGCCAATGAGGAAGATATATCTAAATTGCTCTATCAGGACAACCTACCCATACCCATTCTTCCCATGGAAGATGACAATAAAGGATTACAACTAATGATGGGAATGGGGTACAACAAGAATGAAAAACTAGAAAAAAAATGACAATGGTTTGCTAGAACCCATCATTCTCGAGAGATGTCTAAAGAATCTTGGATTAGGATGTACTACAAGCAAGGTTAATCTTATCGATAAAGGAACTTCTAATAAATGGGATGAGGCTTCCTCTTGGTTACCAACATCATGTGATACTACCCTAGATGACTTTCCCCTTGAGGTTGTTGAATTATTTGAGGATACCTCTCTCTTAATGATATCCAAAACATATTTCACCTCAAATGGCCAAACAACTGAATTAAGCCTAGTATACCCCCAACTCATTGACTAGGAAAAACAAGGACCACCAATTCTAGATATATTTGGGTAAGTGCAGGATCATCATGGAAAAAACAGGCCCTTAAGTGACAAAAAATTCAGAAAAATCAGTGTTAGGCAACTTGACATAAAAATTTGAATAAGTTATCTATATTATTTCAAAAATATGTAATAATAGAATTTGTAGAAAATTGAATGTAGTTTCTAAACTACTAGGTTTATTTAAAAATAAATAAAATATATTTGGTGAAAATTTGAAATTTCAATGCAGTAGTACTTAAATTTCAAGGAAAAATAAGAAGTAGGTGTCTGTCTGACCAGCCTAACCATAATAAAATCATAATATTTTTTTATAAGATTTTATACATAAGTAGAGGACTCATGTCCGGATGTGATGCATATTTTTTTGTAATTTTTTTCCAAGTAAATAATTAATTATTAATTTTTTATTACAACTTTTAAAAAATATAAAAACTCGTATGTCTGACCACCTTAACTTGGTCAAAACTTCATGAAATTTATTTTTTCTTTTTTAATCCTATATTATGTGAAGCATAGAATGTGACGCATGTTTTGGTTCAAAAAATGTGATACCATTTGAAAGTTATAGATGTTTTTCAATCAACCTATCGATCAAGACTTTATTCATAATTTTAATAGAAAATGAATAATAATTATTTATTAAATTCAAATTAAAGAATAATTTATATTGGTGGAAAGATGAGAATCTCCTCTAAAAACCCTTTTCATTTCATCAATTTTGGGTAAAAAAAAGTCATCAGCCACATACCCTACAAATACCCATAATATTGCCACTTTTTGCCCCATCATGATCCTGCACATACCCATTTGAAAACAATGAAGTGATCTCAGAATTCATGGAACTTCGCAAAAACTTACCATATAGGGGTCACAAAGAAGCATTTGCTATAGAGCTAGACATAAGGTGTACTTGTTGGATCTCAGTTGTATTTATGGTTTGTCCTTGATGACAAAATCTTTGATCCATATGATTCACTACGACACTTCTTTGGTTCTCTTTGAATTTCAGGCTTATACATATCGGCATGAATATAGCAGGGTCTCCCCGATCCACTTTGAAATGTCTGAATTGCCTATCGGCAAGACATTTTAGATGTCATGGCGACTAAATCTAACTTTCAAGATGCAGTCGGCAAGACTCCTCTTTGTGTTATGGCAACAATAGAAAGATCATATCGGCATTTGCTATACTGTCGGGATAAGGTCTTATCAATTTCTTTAAGTCACACCAACCCACTTTAGATTAAGTATAACGACATGAGTTTGGATGTCCAGCTGAGGTCATAGCGAAATCATCTTGTCTCATCGACTTATGCTTATGGAGTTTCCTTTGGCCAAACATAATGCATTCGGTATATTGTCCCTCCGAAGATTTTATGTCTCACCGATCGTTGCATAGAATGTCTTATCGGCATAAGGTTATTGTTTCGGCGAAATGTTATATCGAATGTGTAAAGTTACACCGACCTTGGTGGATGGATACTTTTCGGTAAGAGCTAGTGATATTTGAAGGGAGGTCTTAGCGACTCTAAGTGAATGAAGTTTTTCGATATGACTCCAAATTTCTATAAAAGGTCTCTCCAATATTGATATGTTATAGCAACCCTCATAAGATAGAAGGGTGCATCGGCGAGAGATCCATTATGTTACAGCGACATCACTCAAGGGGTTTCTCTCATAGGCTCATCGGTGTAAGATATTTTCTTCGGAATATGGTCTTATCGAATACCTTATGTCTCGCCGATAGAACAAAGATCTCCATCGGTGTGAGAATGATAGTGTCTTGGCGATCTAGGGTGAGCTCGGGATGTTTTGGCAAAACAAAGGGAGGTCTACATAGTGTCTCCCCGACTATGTATTGTCGTGGCGACTTGATATTGGCAAAGGCCTTCGGCATAGGTAATAGATTGTCACGGCGACAATGTGTATCGAATGTCTTTCGGTAAAAAAAAGACCTATCTTCAAGATGTCTCTCTGATATCAAAAGCTATAGTGATGGAATGTTGATTTCATTTTGGTGAAAGAACCGTTTTGTCTCATCGACCAGAAGAATGTTATGAACTCTTAGCGTGACATTATATGTTCGTTCTAACTTCTCCCGACTTTGATGGATCTTGGCAAAAGCGACAACCATAAGGTTCTCTAGCAACGTTAAAGTTGCCTACGACATAACGTGTCTTCGATTGAAAAGAAAGTCTCTTAGGGAAAAAAATTTGAATGTATTCTTTTGGCTGGGTATCGAACCCTAGCCTGGCTGCCATCATGAATGTTTACGTTTCTGTTGCTGCTGACTGTAACGATTTCTATAGAATTTTATGGAAGGTTTGTTTGATTCGCCTCTCTGGTTGGATGCTTGAGAGTGGTTGATGGAGCCATGGGAGTTATAGTTTTGTCTGAGAAATGATCTCACATGTTTCAGAAGCTGGGTGAAATGACTCTTGTGTTGGTTGGTTGTTCTGCCGTTACTTCTAAAGTCTGTTACTTTTCTGGCATGTATTTATAGAAGTAGAAAACTTAGTTTTATGTTCGACTGTTGATGTAATTATGAGATTATCATTCCTTGGCTGTATAAAATATATGGATAAAACTCTGCAATAAAATCTATATAATAAGATGCAGAGATTGTGAGTTTCTTCTCTATGAGGTATTTTAGGGATTCAGTTATTGAATCTTTAAGGTATTTTGTAGATGAAAAAAAAGAGAGATATGTGCTTAACTAAAAATAGAGAAATCCTTTGAATCATCACTATTGTTCAAAAAGTAAACTAAGGGGTTGGTACTCCTTGAGATAGATATCTCTAAATGAGGGGTTGGTGCTCCTTGAGTGGGTGCTCAAAACAACCTATAAGGCATTGTGAACATTTGTTTAAAAGATTAAGCCTGGAAGGCATTTAGGGAGTGGTTTTTATACCCCAAGGGGGTTTTCCACTTGGAAAAATATTGTGTCTCTTTGTTCTTCTGTGTTTTCAATGTTCTACTTTGCTGTTGTTGTTTCTGTTCACAGTTGAGTCATTATTTTTCTCAATTCTATATATGAATGATTACATTCAACTCATGAATGCTTTAATCAGAATGATATTGAGATCAAATCTGAGCTGTGTGTTTAAATATTTTAAAAATCAGTCAAATAGTTAAGACACTGATTCACCCCCCCCTCTGAGTGTCATTTTAACTCCAACAATTGGTATCAGAGCATAGGGTCCTCTGTTTGGTTTAATTACCTTGGATTGATCTTGGTCTTGGAGTTTGTTTTTAATGGCACATTATCAAGAAGGTGCCTCTGTAACCAGAGCTCCGTTATTTGATGGAACAGATTATGTGTTATGGAGAATAAGAATGGAAGCTTTTCTTGTTTCTTTTAATGTTGATGTTTGGAGCATTGTTTTAGAAGATTACAATGTACCTGCCTCTATTCCCACTAATGCTGCTAAGAAAAAGAAGTATGAAACAAACGCTAGAGCTAAGCATTCCATCTTGTGTGGATTAACTAAAGATGTGTTCATTAAAGTCATGCATTGCAAATCTACTCATGGAATCTGGGAAAAACTTGAAACTATATATCAAGGGAATGAGAAAGTCAAACTATCAAAAATCATTACTCTCAAACATTAGTTTGAGGAGTTGAAAATGAAGGATGATGAAAAAGTAGCTGAATATTTCCTAAGAGTTGATGAAGTTGTCAATGCAATGAAAGGTCTAGGTCAAACTATCAATGAATTTGATGTTGTCACAAAGGTTGTTAGAACCTTACCACCTAAATTTGAATCTAAGGTTTCAGCCCTTGAAGAAAAGAAACACTTTGATCAACTTACCTTAGACAGCCTGCAAGGAATACTTATTGCCTATGAAATGAGAACTAGCAAAATCAATTCAACAGGAAAAGAAATTGCCTTTAACACTAAAAAGAAAGAAAAAGTTGAAGTCAGTGAATCAGAGTTGTCTGATTCTAAAGAATCTCATTTTGTTAGGAGATTTAAAAAGGGATCAGGAAAATATAAGGGAAAACCTCCCTTTAAATGTTTTAACTGTGGCAAAATAGGTCACTTTGCTGCAAAGTGTCCCTATGATGATCGAATCTCTGACAACGAGACAACTGAAATACAACCTAAGAAGAAGGCTTTCAAACCTAAACGAAACTTCAATTTTAAAAAGAAGAAAATTCTATTTAGTAAGGATGAATCTGATATTGAGTCTGAAGACTCATCAGCTGATGAAGTTGAAACTTTTTTCATGGCTGAAATTACTCAGCAAAATGATTCTAACACTAATGATGTTGAAGAAGGTGAAGTAGATCTTGAAAGTGAACTAAAATGTGCTTTACAAGAGGTTAGAAAACTCAAAAAATAAGTTCTTGCTCAAGAACGTAAACCTGATCAAGAAATGGTCTCTCTGAAAACTCAGCTTGAAGAAGCTAAAAGAGTTGAAGTCTGTCTTCGAGATACTATAAGTTGTAAGGATCAAGAAATTCAAAAATTGGAACAAGAAGTAGTCCTTCTTAGGAAGGAAATTGAAAAATATGAAAGCACTCTAAAACTGAATGAGATGCTCTGCAAACAGAAGATGTACAAAGATAAAACTGGTGTTGGTTTTGAGAAGGGTGAATGCTCAACTGACAAAGCAAAAGAAAACCCCTCTACTGAAGTCAAAGGCTCAGGTTCAAATCACTCAGAATCTGGTAAGGATCATGCTAAGCTTTTTAAAAGTAATAGACCTTCATACAAAGACAATTCTTTTTTCTATGGTTATTGCTTTTTCTGCAACAAATTTGGTCATAAGGTGAGCACTTTTAGGCTTATGAATTCTAGAATACCCAGGTTTGGTCTTAGGAAACACTATGGTTTTGTTAGACAGATTAGATGTTTTAAATGCAATACTTTAGGAAATTCTATCAAACAGTGCAGAACTGATCTGCAATCTAAACAACGGAAAATTAAAAAGGTTTGGAAACCTAAGACTGTTAACAACATTGAACAAACTATGTTGGTTCAAACTGCTTTTCATTCCAAGAAAAAGGACTTATGGGTCCTGGACAGTGGATGTTCTAACCATATGACTGGCGAAAATGATAAGTTTATAAAACTTGAAGATTATGTAGGTGGATATGTTAAGTTTGGTGATAATTTTGGTATTCAAATTAAAGGTAGAGGTTCACTTCTTCTGAATGAAGACACTCCTATCTATAATGTGTACTATGTGGAAGGTCTTAAGCACAACCTTCTAAGTGTTAGTCAAATCTGTGATAGTGGTTATCATTTTCTTTTCACTTCTCAGGGATGTGAGATTAAGAACAAGCTTGGAAAGGATATTGCAGCTGGAAGGAGGACAAAAGGAAATGTGTACAATCTTCTTGACTCATCATGCAATGACAATAATCAAGGTATGTGTCTAATGGGCCAAATTGAAGAGAATTGGTTATGGCATAAAAGATTAGGACACATAAACTTTGAAAATCTAGTTAGAATTAGTAAAAATCAGAATGTTAGAGGTTTACCTATTCTTAGCAAGCCAGAAAACTCTGTGTGCAAAGAATGCTTAAGTGGTAAACAAACTAAAATCAGCTTCAAGTCAAAAGAACATTCTTCTTCAAAACCTTTACAGCTTGTGCATACTGATTTATGTGGACCAACTAGAACAAGGTCTATTAATGGTGAAAGGTACTTTATGTTGTTTGTGGATGATTATACTAGAATGATATGGGTCACATTTCTTAAGCACAAATTAGAAGCCTTTGGAAGGTTCAAAATTTTCTAAAAAATGTTTGAAAAGGAATCTAATCTAAAACTTAAATGCCTTCGATCAGACAAAGGAGGTGAGTTCAACTCTCAAGATTTTATTGATTACTATGAACAACATGGTATTAAAAGACAATATGCTGCAACTAAAACACCTCAACAAAATGGGTAGTTGAACGTAAGAATAGAACTGTAAAAGAAATGGCTAGAACCATGCTAGATGAAGCAAAGTTGTCTGATATGTATTGGAAAGAAGCTGTTCATACAGCCGTATACATTTTGAATAGAGTGCAGCCTAGGGTAAAATCTAAACACACCCCTTATGAACTTTGGTATGGAAAAATTGCCTCTGTCAAATACTTTAAGATTTTTGGAAGTAAGTGTTTTATCAAGAAAGATGATGATAACCTTGGGAGCTTTCAATCAAAGAGTGATGAGGGTATCTTTTTGGGATACTCAACTAACAACAAAGCTTATAAATGCCTTAACAAAAGGCTTAACAAGATTGTTGAAGTTGTTAATGTCAAATTTGATGAAAGACCACATTTGATTGCTGAATCTTTGTAGGATAATGAGGAAGAAGAACTTGAATTTGAAATAATTTTAGAAGGAGCTGAAACAACAAAGTCTGTTGTTGAATTAGCAAGCCCTAAAAATGAAAAAGCAAGTCCTGAAAAGGTTGCATCAAAAGCTCCTTCGAAAACTCTAGCTATTTATCACCCCAAAGATCAGATTATTGGGGATAAATATGCAAGAGTTCAAACTAGAAGAAAAGTTGCTGAATCTGATAAAAAGGCACAAGTTGCTTTTTGTTTAGTTACTCAGTTTGAGCCTAAAAAATTTAATGAAGCTCTCACAGACTTATGTTGGCTTAATGCTATGCAGGAAGAAATTGATCAGATTGAGAAAAATCAGACTTGGGAGTTAGTCCCAAGACCAGATGACAAGAATGTCATTGGAGGCAAATGGATATATAGAAACAAGGTGAATGAAAATGGTAATGTTATTCGCAACAAAGCAAGATTTGTCTGCAAAGGCTGTGCTCAACAAGAAGGTATTGATTTCGGTGAAACCTTTGCACCCGTGGCTAGATTAGAATCCATCAGAATATTCTTGGCTTATTCTGTTTACAAAAACTTTACTATTTATCAAATGGATGTCAAAACTGCCTTTTTGAATGGCTATTTAGATGAAGAGGTCTATGTTGAACAACCTGAAGGATTTATATGCAAAGATAATCCTAACCATGTCTACAGGTTGAAAAAGGCTCTCTATGGCCTAAAACAAGCACCTAGAGCTTGGTACTCTAGGCTGGACAGTCATTTAATTTCTAATGGCTTTGTTAGAGGAGGTGTAGACAGTAATCTTTATGTTAAAACTGAAGGTTCTGATATTTTAGTTGTTGAAATTTATGTTGATGATACTATCTTTGGCTGTAATAATGTCACTATGAGTAAAAAGTTCTCTCAGTTAATGGAATCTGAGTTTGAAATGTCAATGTTAGGAGAATTAAATTTCTTTTTGGGTCTTCAAATCTCTCAATGTGAGACGAGAATATTTCTTTCTCAATCCAAATATGCTAGAGAGATGCTTTCGAAATTTAAAATGGATGAATGTCATCCTGTTAGCACTCCAATGGCTATTGGATGCAAACTTACTAAAATTGATGATTCTCCTAATTCAATTCAAACGGAATACAGATCAATGATCAACAGTCTCTTATATTTAACTGCCTCTAGACCTGACATTATGTAGGTGGTTTGCACTGTTGCACATTTTCAGGCATCTCCTAAAGAATCTCATGTTACTACTGTTAAACGGATCTTTAGATACATTCAGAGCACTCTTGATTATGGTCTTTGGTATCCTAGGAGCAATGATTTTTCTTTGATTGCTTATACTGATGCTTACTGGGCTGGTTGTTTGGATGATAGGAAAAGCACCAGTGGTGCTGCATTCTTTCTTGGTGATCGTTTAGTGGCATGGCACAACAAGAAACAAGTATCTGTTTCTCTCTCTATTGCTGAAGTAGAATACATTGCTGCCACTTCATGTTGTACTCAAGTTCTGTGGATGAGTCAGACTCTTTCAGATATGGGTATTGATGTTTCTAAAATTGTTTCCATTCTTTGTGATAACACTAGTGTGATAAATATTTCAAAAAATCCTGTTATGCACTCTCGCACGAAACATATTGCTATTAAGTTTCATTTTCTTCGAGAAAAGGTTTTGGCTAATGAAGTTTGCTTACGGTTTGTTGGGTCTCAAGATTAGGTGGCTGAAATTTTTACTAAGCCCTTAGCAAAAGAGCTATTTGAAAGGCCGAGACTTCGATTGGGAGTTATCTCTCAATCATTACTTCACTGAATCTCCAAGCTATTGCTTAGGGGGAGCAAGTTACATATTTTTTTATTCACTTACAACTCTCCTACATTCTTGGTTGCTGCACTACTACTTTTTTTTTGCAGCTGTTTCTCATTATGTTTTGGTTGGCTTCTCAGTTGTGTTTCATGGCAATGCATGATCTTCTCTTCTACTCTTTGTCATTGAGGCAAAAAGGGGGAGAGTCATTTGTGTTTTGCCATCAAGGACAAAGGGGGAGTTTGTTGGATCTCAGTTGTGTTTGTGGTTTGTCCTTGATGAAAAAATCTCTAATCCATATGATTCACTATGACACTTCTTTGGTTCTCTTTGCATTTCAGGCTTATACATATTGGCATGAGTATAACAGGGTATCCCCGATACACTTTGAAATGTCTAAATTGCCTATCGGCAAGACATTTTAGATGTCATGGTGACTGAATCTAACTTTCAAGCTGCAGTCGGCAAGACTCCTCTTTGTGTTATGGCGATAATAGAAAGATCATATCGACATTTGCTATACTGTCGGGATAAGGTCTTATCGATTTCTTTAAGTCACACCGACCCGCTTTAGATTAAGTATAACAACATGAGTTTGGCTATCGGGTTGAGGTCATAGTGAAATCATTTTGTCTCATCGACTTATGCTTATGGAGTTTTCTTCAACCAAACATAATGCATTCGGTATATTGTCCCTCCGAAGATTTTATGTTTCACCAATCGTTGCATAGAATGTCTTATCGACATAAGGTTATTGTTTCAGCAAAATGTTATATCGAATGTGTAAAGTTACACCGACCTTGGTGGATGGATACTTTTCGGTAAGAGCTAGTGATATTTGAAGGGAGGTCTTAGCGACTCTGAGTGAATGAAGTTTTTCGATATGACTCCAACTTTCTACAAAAGGTCTCTCCAATATTGATATGTTATAGCGACCCTCATAAGATAGAAGGGTGCATCGGCGAGAGATCCATTATGTTACAGCGATATCACTCAAGGAGTTTCTCTCATAAGCTCATCGGTGTGAGATATTTTCTTCAGAATATGGTCTTATCGAATACCTTGTGTCTCGCCAATAGAACAAAGATCTCCATCGGTGTGAGAATGATAGTGTCTTGGCGATCTAGGGTGAGCTCAGGATGTTTTGACAAAACAAAGGGTAGTCTATATAGTGTCTCCCCGACTATGTATTGTCATGGCGACTTGATATTGGCAAAGGCCTTCGGCATAGGTAATGGATTGTCATGGCGACAATGTGTATCGAATGTCTTTCAGTAAAACAAAGACCTATCTTCAAGATGTCTCTCCGATATCAAAAGCTATCTCCGATATCAAAAGCTATAGCGATGGAATGTTGATTTCATTTTGGTGAAAGAACCGTTCTGTCTCATCGACCAGAAGAATGTTATGAACTCTTAGCGTGACATTATGTGTTCATTCTGACTTCTCCTGACTCTGATGGATCTTGGCAAAAGTGATAACCATAAGGTTGTTTGTCAACGTTAAATTTTCCTACAGCATAATGTGTCTTTGATTGAAAAGAAAGTCTCTTAGGAAAAACATTTTGAACGTATTCTTTTGGTTGGGTATCGAACCCTAGCCTGGCCTCCATCATGAATGTTTATGTTTCTGTTGCTGCTGACTGTAACGGTTTCTACAGAAGTTTATGGAAGGTTTGTTTGATGCGCCTCTCTGGTTGGATGCTCGACAGTGGTTGATGGAGCCATGGGAGTTATAGTTTTGTCTGAGAAATGATCTCACATGTTTCAGAAGCTGGGTGAAATGGCTCTTGTGTTGGTTGGTTGTTCTGTTGTTACTTCTGAAGTCTGTTACTTTTTTGGCATGTATTTATAGAAGCATAAAACTTAGTTTTCTGTTCGACTGTTGACGTAATTTTGAGATTATCATTCCTTGGCTGTATAAAATATATGGATAAAAATTTGCAATAAAATCTATATAATAAGATGCAGAGATTGTGAGTTTCTTCTCTATGAGGTATTTTAGGGATTCAATTATTGAATCTTTAAGGTATTCTGTAGATGAGAAAACAGAGAGATGTGCTTAACTGAAAATAGAGAAATCCTCTGAATCATCACTATTGTTCAAAAAGTAAACTGAGGGGTTGGTACTCCTTGAGATAGATATCTCTAAACAAGGGGTTGGTGCTCCTTGAGTGGGTGCTCAAAACAGCCTATAAGGCATTGTGAATAGTTGTTTAAAAGATTAAGCCTGGAAGGCATTTAGGGAGTGGTTTTTATACCCCAGGAGGGTTTTCCACTTGGAAAAATATTGTGTCTCTTTGTTCTTCTGTGTTTTCAATGTTCTACTTTGCTATTGTTGTTTCTGTTCACAGTTGAGTCATTATTTTTCTCAATTCTGTATATGAATGATTACATTCAACTCATGAATGCTTTAATCAGAATGATATTGAGATCAAATCTGAGCTGTGTGTTTAAATATTTTAAAAATCAGTCAAATAGTTAAGACACTGCTTCACCCCCCCTCTCAGTGTCATTTTAACTCCAACAGTACTATAGGGAGACAATTGAATCCGTCAGTCACAAAATTGATGACATGAGAATAACATGCAAATCTTTAAATGAAAACCACATCATGGCACTTTTAGATCACAAAATAGTAAAAAGAAAGGATATATCCAAAGGTGAAAACCTCTTTGAGGCTCCCAAGGATAAGGGATTCAATCTCTACCTTAGTGTAATGCATCTAGAAAATTTAGCAGTAGTGGAAAAGAAGGCTACTTTAGTGAATGAATTCACAAAAGAGGCACCCAAGATAAGGGTATGTGCAGGATCACGATGGGCCAAAAAGTGGCAATATTATGGGTATTTGTAGGGTATGTGGCTGACAACTTTTTTTTTACCCAAAATTGATGAAATGAAAATGGTTTTTAGAGGAGATTCTCAGCTTTCCACTAATATAAATTATGCTTTAATTTGAATTTAATAAATAATTATTATTCATTTTCTATTATAATTACAACTAAAGTCCTAATCGATAGGCTGATTGAAAAACATCTATAACTTTCAAACATTATCACATTTTTTGAATCTAAAACATGCCTCACATACTATAGGATTAAAAAAAGAAAAAATAAATTTCATGAAGTTTTGACCAAGTTAAGGTGGTCAGACATACGAGTTTTTATATTTTTAAAAGTTGTAATAAAAATTCATAATTAATTATTTACTTGGAAAAAAATTACAAAAATATGCATCACATCTGGACATGAGTCTTCTACTTATATATAAAATCTTATAAAAATATTATCATTTTATCATGGTTAGAGTGGTGACACCTACTTCTTATTTTTCCAAATTTAAGTACTACTACATTGAAATTTCAAATTTTCACCAAATAGATTTTATTTATTTTTAAATAAACCTAGTAGTTTAGAAACTACATTCAATTTTCTACAGATTCTATTCTTACATATTTTTGAAATAATATAGATAACTTATTCAAATTTTTACGTCAAGTTGCCTAGTACTGACTTTTCTAAATTTTTTGCTACTTAAGGGCCTATTTTTTCCATGATGATCTTGCACATACCCATAACCTTTTATGCTAAATCATTGTTAGATGAAGAAAAAAACTTAGCAACATTCTTGAAAGAGAGAAGATAAAAATTTGCATGGTCATACATAGATATGCCAGGGATCAATCTTGAAGTGGTTGTACATCACTTAGTAGTCTATCCTTAAGCCAAACTAGTGAAACATAAATTAAGAAAGATGCACCCTCAGATAACACTCTTGGTTTTACAACTAGAGCTACAAAATCTTCTTGACGTCAAATTTATCCAACCAATTGACTATCATGTGTGGGTTTCCAACTGGGTATAATCTCCAAACCCACTAGGAGCATCAAAATATGCATAGATTTTAAAGACTTGAACAAAGCATGTTTGAAGAATGATTTCCCTCTTCCCAACATCAACATCATTGTCAATTTAACCACAAGACATGAAATGATATCACTCATGGATGGATTTTCAGGCTATAATTGAATCATGATCGCCAAAGAGGATCAACATAAAGCTACATCAATTTGTCCATGGGGAACATATTGTTGGAACATGATGTTGTTTGGGCTAAAGAACTTTGTAGTGAATTATCAAAGGGAAATGACCCTAATCTTTCATGATATGATCCATAAAATAGTTGAAGACTATGTGGATGATATTTTGGTCAAGTCAAAAACAAGTAAGGATCACACAAAAGTATTAGGACCCATCTTCGATAGGCTTGAAGAGTATAAGGTATGATTGAATGTAAAAAAGTGTGTCTTTGGGGTTACATTAGGTAAGCTTATTGGCTACATAGTATCACAAAGAGTGATAGAGATAGATCTAGCAAAGGTGAAAGTAATCTTAGACATGGAACCACCACAAACATTGAAATAGATGAGAGGGCTACAAGGAAGGTTACAATCCATTAGGAGATTCATAGCAAAACTATTATAAAAGATCCATGTTATTTCTCTCATCTTCTCCATAAAGGGATAACATATAAGTGGGATGAGAAATGCGATAAATCCTTTCAGAAGATCAAGGACTACCTATTATCACCTCTAGTTCTCATGCCTTCAATACTAAACAAGCCATTGATCCTATACATTTCAGCTACATCAACAATAGTAGGTGCTCTTCTCACCCAACGCGATGAAATAGGAAAAGAAAGAGCCATCTATTACATCAACATGACCTTGGTAGGATATGAAATGAATTACTCATCCGTTGAGAAGGAATGCCTAGTAGTGCTCTTTTCTTCACAAAAATTTAGAAATTTTATGCTTTCACACCAAATCAAGCTTATTTCTAAGATCGACCCATTGAAATATCTCTTATCTAAAGAAACTCTCATTGGGAAAATGGCCAAATGGGTAATGATCTTGATAGAATTTGACATAGAGTATATGGAGTGTAAGGCTATCAAAGGACAATTAATTACATACCGACTAGTAGAAGCACCCATTTACGTAGAGAATCCTTTGATATCAGAATTTCCTGATGAATAAGTGTTTCTCCTTAATGTAGCAGATCAATGGAAAATGTACTTCAATGGATCATATACTCAACATGGATCAGGAGTAGGTATTCTCTTTATCACCCCTTAAGGTGATTGTATTCCAAATTCATACCAGCTATCATTTCCATGTACCAATAATATTGTTGAGTATGAAGCTCTAATAATGGGTCTAAGAATAGTGGTCCAATAGAAGATACAAGAGTTAAAAGTCTATGGAGACTCATAGCTGATCGTTAACCAAGTCAATGACAACTATTAAACCAAGGATTATAAACTCACTCCTTATAAGAATATTCTAGAAAGTCTGAAGGAATTCTTCATTGGTGTAAGCTTTGAGCAAATACCTCGTGTGAACAATTAAGCAGCAGATTCCATGGTGACAATTGGGTCCTTGTTAGACATGCCACACAACGTCCTTTAGTGTGAATTCTTGGTAGAACAACTTCTTGTACCAACTTTTGAAATTACTGAATCTAAATTTGTGTGTGTAATCATTGGTCTTGGTTCCCCTTGGTATCATGATATATTCACCTATCTTAGTAGAGGTATCCTCCCATCTGATATCACCTCTAACCTAAAGAAAAACTTCATTAAAAAGGAATCTCAATTCATAATCTTAGGTGATACCCTATACTATGGAAGAATCGAGGGGACATTACTATGATGTCTCAACCAAGAGGAATCCTTGACTTCCTTAAAAAAAGTACATGAAGGTATTTGTGGTTCCCATTCTAGTGGTATGACTTTATCCAAGAAACTAAACTGAGGATGGAGTATTACTAGCCGACCATGGAAAGAGAAGCTCATCAGTATGTGTAGAAGTGTATCTAGTGTCAATAGCATGGAGACCTTATCCATGCTCCAACTCATGAGTTACAACCAATGGTTGCACCCTGGGCTTAATTCTTGCAATGGGGGCTTGACCTCATAGGAAAGATTTCCCCCACCTCATCTAATGGCCACAAATTCATCATCACGACCACTAAATACTTTACCAAGTGGGTATAAGTCATTCCTATGACTTATATAATGGGAAAGCAAATCTCCAGGTTTATCTTGAATTACCTTATTTACCACTCTGGTGTTCCATAAGCCCTCATCTTAGATAATGGAACACCTTTCAAAAATTAGGATGTAAGAAAGCTATGCCAATGATTTAAAATCCAACATCGATTCTCTACCCCCTATTACCCCCAGGGCAATGGTCAAAATGAGGCTACAAACAAGACCATTCTTAAGAACCTAAATAAAATGATCATAAAGCTAGCTGTGACTGGCATCCATAGTTAAGCCCTATCCTATGGGCCTATCAAACTAGTATCCACACACATATAGGTGCAACCCTTTTCTACTTGGTTTATGGATTAGAATCCATCCTACCTATTGAGTTCGAGCTTCCCTCACTGCAAGTCACTTCAAAATTTGATCACTGATGAAGAATATAGGGTGTCTCGGCATAATGAATTAGAATTCCTGGATGAGTGTCATCTTGATGCATTAAATCATTTACAAGCATACAAAAACCAACTAAAATGAAGCTACAACAAGAAGATCAAGATTGGGTCTTTCCAAGTAGGGGATCCTATCCTCAAGCAGAATCATAAGAGTGTTCCATATCAAGATAGTTAGGGAAAGTTTGAGCCTAATTGGTTGGGTCCATTTGAACTGTCATAGCAAGTTATGGATCAAGAGCTTACCAATTATCAACGCATGAAGGAGAAACCTTATAGGAGCCAATCAACATTCTATATCTCAAAAAAATTTATGCCTAGGCTTGAAGGGTGTAAATCTAAAAAAATAAAATAAAAAATAAAAAAATGATAAAAATCCAAAAAAATAAGAAAAAGGATTGAAAATAGTAAAGAAAAAAATTGTCCTCTAGTGAAAACCACTTTGGTGGAACTTTGGGCAAGTACCTTGGTGAAAACCTAGAAAACAGGAACCTTGCATAAATAAGCACCTTCATCTATCTTTGGATCTTAAGCTTATCATGCTTCACATTTCATTCATCCATCACATCACTCATCCTATTTATTTCATCACCCATTCGCGTCTGTATCATAGCTTGATATTGTAAAGCATCATATTCCCTTTAGTACTACCTGGCACATTCCTAAGGTTAGTTTGTCCTGCCTATATTGAGCTAGTCTATCACATCATGCTAGGGGAAATTTGTTATGCATCATTCTTTTATATCTTAAGGTTATTTGAAATCTCATAAAAAATCCCAAAAATTTTCATAAAACCTCATCAAAATCCAAAAAAACTCACAAAAATTGAAAAAAATTGAAAAACATCAAAATCTTGTATAGTCAAAAGCCTAAAAACATCACAAAACTATAAAGTCAAAAATATAAAATGTCCAAAACACATAAAAATCCCTAATTGTCAAACTACATCGTCTTTGAGCTTAAACATACACAAGACCATCATTGATGTGCCCCCGAGACACCCTAGGCCAATCCTTTAGGAGTCTGTCATAATAAACTGAAAAATCCATCAAGTCTTCATATCTCATCAATAAATTGGTCAAAGTTAGTTAAACTACGTTGCCTCTATGTGTATAATGTAGGAAAGGCTCATATTTGATAAGCCCTTGAGGCCCTAGGTCAATCCCCTTTAGGTCTTGGTCAAAACATTGAAAACCCCAAAACATTTGAAAATTTAGAAAAAAAATAAAAAAAATTGAAAATTGAAAACCCAAAATAGTGGAAAATAATCAAAATAACTAAAAAGCCTCAAATAATTGAAAACTAAAATATTCACATAAAATTTTAAAAATGACCAAAAACAACCTTAGAACATTTTCAAAAGACCAAAAACATTGACATATTCCAAAAAATTACCAAAACCATCCATCCCATTTCACTCGCAATAGACTTTCATCCATAATAAATCAATCATCACCTTCAAAATTTGGTAAAAAAAGTAGAAAAACAAGTGTTGCAAATCATGAAGTGAGAACCTTAAATGTTAAAATCTAAAGTTTAGATCATAGGTGAATGAGTCAGTAGCATTTGGGTAAACCCACAAAAGTGGTTTACAATTCTAGTGAGGAAGGAAAACTCACAAAAAATGACCCCAAGGAAAAAAATGTGATTTTGGGGGTTCGTACGAACCTACTCGTTCGAGTGAACCCATTTGAATCTTGCCCACCAAAAAAAATAAAAAAAATGCATTAGGAAGGGTGGTTCACTCAAACCCCCCTTATCCCTCATTCTCCCCCTGAAACACAAAAAACACCTAAATTTTTTCACTTCGGAGCTCAATTTGAACATGAAAATATCAAAGACTTCACAAACCCAACTAGAATCAGGTATTCCTTGGAACGAGCTATCCAACAAATATAATTTTAATATGTTTTGGTTTTATTATGTATTTGATTTTTTAGTTTTATTAAACATAGGTTTTTCACTGAAAATGAAGGTCTCTATTCTGCACATGTGGAAAAATAGCAGATTATCAAAAAAAAAAGAAAAAATTGAGTGCACCAGATATTGAAGTCCTTGATCTAACAAAAAAATAAATTGAATTTCGATATATACAAAAAATGTTACGTGTTATATGGTCTCACTATGTTTGAATTCTAATTGGTTTGATTTTGAAACTTTACTAAAGAAAAAAAATCAATAAAAAAATATCTAGCCATGTGGAAGCACTAGATATTGGAGTTAAAAATCTAAATTCGAAAGAATTATAATTTTATGCTTCGTGGAAAAAAATTTATGCGTTATAATATGGTGTGCGTCACTTTTTAAAAATGTTGTTTTCTGAAAAAAAAACTAGTTTTTGAGGGAGATGGAAAATAAAGTGCAATCTGATTCCAAAAATTTTGAAAAAAACATTTTTAGAATCTATAGACAAAATGTGACGAAATTCTAGTTTGCATCATCTTCAAATTCCTCATGGTTTAACTGCTATAGGTGCTCGAAAGTGAAGATTTAGTTAAAAAAAATATTTTAGTGTCCAGTTTGGCCAAAAATTGTAAACCACTATTGTGGGATCACCCATTTGTATCAATGACCTCTCAAACACTTAGTCTTAGTCAAAACATCTGATAAAAATGTCCTAGTATTCATCCTTCCTACAATGGACATCAACGTCAGAAATCACCTTAGCTATGTTAAGTAGGAAAAAGATATAGATAACATTGAATATTTGTTGATTGATCTTTTCTTGTGGTTTATCTTATTGACCAATTCCAAGGACCTCTCGATGATGTCTCAATGATTTAAGGAGAGGGGAATGGGGAATCGATCATTATCTTTCATTTTTTGTGCTTGTGGGTATTCTTGTAAAATAATATTGGCACATACTTGCTTAGTTGTGTGTAGGGAGGTCGTTTGGAGTAAATTGTTGACTATTTGCTTATGCTTTGGTCCAGAATATTCTAAACTTCTAACCTACATTCCAATGAGGTTTCCATATGTCAAGGTGTGAACAAGTACTATCCTATTTGTTTGCAGAGTCAATGTCCATCGCACTAGATATAACTCCATCCTAATTTTCAATACTAGGATGCATCATGTGTATGTGTTATATCAAAAATAAGGAATGACGAAGAGTCCCAATCCCAGAAAAGAGAAACTCATCAATCTCATCACCATAATCTAATAAAATATCGATGAATTATGAACTTGTTGGACTTCTGAATCAATCTCAAAATCAATGGTTAATCCATTCATCTTATTCTTCTATCTTCTTTTCCACGCTAACTTGGTATCATGACAGTCAAGAAAAAATCATAATGCATCCACCTTGCATCCACAAAAAATTGGCATACATACATCCTACATAAGCATATCATATCATTTGCATATCATAAAGAATGAATTGATATGGGAAACATGAGAAAGAAAAGTATATACATCTCATTGCATGTCATAGAAAGATACTGAAAAGAGAAATAAAACATCCATTGCATCACATTCATCATACATCACATATCACATAAAAATCACATTATAGATCATCTCATATCACATGGCATAAATAAGGAAGTGCATCCATAACATAAAAATTTACATCCATTACATCCATACATAATCATAACACATGAAATAAATACATCGCATCACATATCAAAAATGAAATCGGACTATCTTGTATATATATCTCAAAAATGAATGTCATGATACAAATATCATAGTCAATGTGTATAACTATCATCAAAAGTGCATAAACAAGAGGCTATCACAAATGAGCTGATGAATGTGTATACATGTATCAATTAGGCTATATTTCCAAAAACTATCTATACAAAGAGGCTATCTGATGCAAAGCAAAGGAAGAAAGCCAACTTTCAGAATCTGTTACCTCACCAGCTCTAATACCTCACCGTTGATAGTATACAAACTAATGTGTATCAGATAAAGTGAGGCTAGCATGAACAACCCCCACCCAAAGAGTGTCCTCTTGTAAATCATCATGTTCCAGGCAAGTACCCAACTAGGACTGAACCCTCTGCCTTACTGGTCTGGGGAAAAAGTTCCCAAAATCAGTGCTCTAACTATCAATCTGAATATGGGTGAGCATCTTTGGTACATTATAAATCAATCTGTGAGCTCACAAGTATGACATCCTCCTGACACAAAACCTCATGGTACACTTCATACCCAACATTAGTATCATATATCATTCAATCTCTATGGATAGGAAGCCACAATATCCTCCATACGTCCTCCAATGTCACTATGGCCTTGCCGGTGGGTAGGTGAAATGACGA
>VDFB02053554.1:0-18798 GCA_007258455.2 Sequoia sempervirens
CACATTATGAAAAAGGGCTGGGAATAATTATACTTGGTGCCATGAAGCTGATGATGGATATCATGATAAGCAGTATTATTACGAAATAATATATGGAGAATATTGCCAGGCAACCAAAGCCCGCAGTGATCATCAACAGTTTTAACTACTGCAAAGGAAAAAAACAACACGGCAGTCCGTGCTGTCATCCCTGACACAAGATATGAGATTGCACCACCTAGAGTATCAAGCAGAAGCCCTTCAAGTGGATGATTGTACAAGGCACCAATGGCATATGGCACTACTAGCTTGTGATGTTGTGAGTGCACATGACGATACAGAAATTTGTTGTGATGCATGTACCGATGCACAAAATACTGCCAGGTGTCCATGACCACCATTCCAATTAGTACCTGAAAAATTTGAACCAGGAATGACGGTTGTGCTGACTTTCCTGTTAGACCCACCTTTGACGTCATCTGTTAAACAATAAAAGCATTGTCAGGAAGCAAATCTCATAAAACTAAAGTTCCTGTTTTTTTTTCCTGTCACTTGGATCAATTCTAGAAAAGAGCTTAACATAAAAAGGCCTATCATAGAAAAACTCAAGAAACCAGTATTGTTAGAGTTCAGTTCTGATTTTCACATTTAGGCAACATGTATTCCTATTAAGTGCCTGAAGTTCTTGTATCATGTTTGATATGGGATAATTGAACACAGATATATTAGTCCATGAACCAGTTTCAATTCGACAGACATCTATTCTTCCAATGCTGTCCAAAATAATGAATAATAAAGTCAATACTTTATGGGCATCTGATTCGAAACCTCTATAAAGCCAGCCTGTTTTAATTCGAGTAGCAAATAGATTTAAGAACAATTAAAAAAATTTGGATGGTATAAGAGATTTGGTCAGTTTGGTTTTTAATACACAGATAGGTGTCAAAAGCTAAACCCACGTTACTCAGATTTAGGAATGGCTTGACAAGCCAGAAGTTAAACTTGCCACTTTAAAAAAGCTAACCATCTTCCAGTATGCATAAAATATTCAACACTGAGACACTTTTTAAGTATTTTTTCATAATGAGCTGTTACTAAGCGTTGCAACTGACAAGCAAGGTTTTTCCCAAATACTCCTGTGCATTGCCGAGCCAAGCTGACTTCAACTGGAACTCAACAGGTCAGGTAACGTAAAATGTATTAATTTAAAAGGCTAATGTACTGATACTATTTAAGTATTTTGATATTTTCTAGACCTTTCAGTTGACACTTGCAAAGTTTCTATATTCCAATTTTAAATTTATTAGATATACAAAATTACCTTCTACCAGAAGCAGATGTCATATTGAAGCATCCCATGGCATCAGATGAATATTGGTAACAGCATTTAGCATTTCATATTCAACAACACCATAACTAACCCTTGTAACAATGTTAATCACTTCAAATTTATACTCATTATTGTAAAAAAGAACACTATCCATTGCAACTTAGCAGAGATGTTGCATACTTCTTCAGCTGTGGAATCCCAAAACCCTGTTCATCTCGTTCATCATCCTTTTTCTGCTCGTCTTATAAGTTATAACCAACTTCTCATGTGTGATGCCGTGTTCAAAGGAGCCTGAACAACCCAAACTGATCCAGGCTGAGTTCTAATCCTGGTACAGATCTGGACTTGATCTGGGCCTGGGCCTGACCATTCTCTCGGTGCGTATAAGGGACAAATGGCCAAAGCAGAGCCACTCCCTAGAGCGAGCCCAAATGAAAAACAGGAATTTAAAATCAAAAATATAAATTTAAAATACATTTTTTGAAGAATTTGGAGCTTGGTTAAAAGTAGTAAATTTATGAAAAATAACATGAGCCATGAAAATACTTGTGAACTTGAAGGCCTTAATTTGGGCTTGATGGCACAGACTCCATTGAACATGCCTGAGGTACTGCCGCCAGATCCCACAAGGAGCTCCGCCCCTTGCTCTGCTTGGGGCTACCATCCCGAGAGCCCGCCTTACTTTTAAAAAGCAAAATACAAAACTTGCTTTGGGTTGCACTGAATGGAAAAACAGCATTTTTTCCCTGAGATTTTCCAACAAAATCCTTGGTAATTCAATTCTATTTATACTTTTCATTTGCCAATTCAATCCCAAGTAATGCTACTATAATATATTATTATATATTATAAACCATATTGATTTATTTATGATTTGATAGGTGACATTGCATTATCAATGATCAGCTGTGTTCTCAATTCTGTATTCAACTGTATAAATTTTGTGTAAATTATGCTTATTTATATATATCATAGTTACAAGACTTGGACTTTGCTTAGACTTGGCAAGATAATTTTTGACTCAGACTTGGCCTCAGCCCACAGATTCAGCATAGACTCAGCAAATTGAAAAACAATTAAATATAGAGATTTTTTAAGGATTTAAAGCTTTTACAGTTTTACTTTGCACCCTTAAATGTATCAACTTTGAAGTTTGAAGACAAAATAAACTTATCAATTAGAAGCTACTTCAATCATGTACAGAAGTATACATTGATCAAAAGAGTACAAAAGCAGATTTAAGTTGAAGGAAAAAACATTTTTAAATATTTAAATATTCTCAAGTGTTTAAAACTTTTAGGTGTAAAGACTCATGGAATATGATATCCATGGAATCAAAAACAAAATTCACATGTAGTCATGAACTATGGTAGAGTGGACATTGTATCATTCAACCCAACATCACAAACTCAACATGGAGTCCTACACTTGTATCTCAAACAAGTCTGCAAATGTTGCTACAACCATAGGAGTATTACTTACAATAGGGATTGACTAAGCAAACCAAAAGTATAAATGTAATTCAATAATTTGGGACTAAATTGGGGAAAAGTAGAAAGAATTTAGAAGATGTTGTTTTCCCATTCGGCATGGCCCAAAATGATTTTTATTTTTGCTTTTCAAAACTGGGGCAAAGATAGGGGGGCTGGCCCCTGGCGAGGTTGAGGGGCAGCACACCTAGTGAAAAGGCAAGGTCAAGAGGTGGAGCATTTGCCACCAAGCCCAAACTAAAGCCTTTGTGACCAGACAAACCTTCATGGCACATGCTATTTTTCATTATTTTATCACTTGTAACCAAGCTCCAAGAGTTCTCCAAACCCTTCAAAGATGCCAATGTCAAATCCATGGAACAGTAATTAAGCCCTAACTATATTTGCTTCCATAGAGTGTTAGGATTGAGTGTTTTTTTATTCATTCTTTTCTTCTTTTTTTTCTGATTTTCACACTTGACTTGGTCAAGACTTGCCAGTTTCTTAGGTCTTGGATCTCCTGGACTTGCTTACATTCACCTGCCTTGAGACTCACTGCGTCTAGGCAATTCATAGAGAGTCTTGTAATCTGATATATATAATATGGCCAAACTCAGCCATACTCAAACCTAGGGGGGAAATTAGTGAACCACCAAACCCAAACTAGCAACATAGCTTCTTGTCCTGTCAGACATAGCTTTGCAATGACTTTATAATGCACTTTTCTGATACCACCATTTTCTGATTCCTAAGCTATGATCTTTGTGTAGCTAGAACTTGAACATGTTTTCCTGTTTCCATATCTTGCAATGGCTTCGTGTGCTCTTATGTATATGCCATTTGCAACCTGATAAACACAATGGCACACCTTAGTGTTTTTAGGATCCTTACCCAGGTAGAACTGGATTGCTGTTGTCTAAACATGCATGTGTTGGTGGAAGGCGGTGACAAAATATATTGCAGTTCATTCACCACTAACATTGTGAACGGTACAGGGTGTGGACTTGAAGTCTTTCCTCTGGATGTAGTTGCAGGAGGTCAACTGAATTGCAGGCATGCTATTACCAAGCTCAGTGATGATATGGAAAAATTGGTGTTTAAACCACCATTTTGCATAAGTAGCATTGATGCAAAATAACCTTGACAAATTGGATTAATTCCTCATCAATTCCTCCATCTTGTCATACAATTTATGGAAATACACTCACCTACTAATAGCAAGATTGCTCATGAGATTTATACTCTAGTTTTGCAAAAATATCTTCTGCCCCATTAGCTATTCAACATGTATGGATCTATGAAAGGTCTTAAAATTGAACATGTAAATATTTAACTTATGTCACAAATTGTCTTATCCTCCAGTCAATTTTTTATGTCTCTATAGTAACCAATGTATGAAGTATAACAATTGATTTTGCTTAAAAAGTTATGTGCTTGATTCCTTCAAAAATAGCTGTTTTCTTCCTACTGTAAATGCGTCAAAATCTACACAAATCATAGTTTCTCCATAACTATTTGTGTAGATGAGGATTTCATGACCACACAAATTTCAAACAATGCCCCCTGCCACCAGCTTGTTCATGATTTAATTTATTAGCAACATCAAAGTTGAGAAATGGTAAGTGACTGGAAGTACCCATATCTAAACATAGCCTAATTACCCATTTTGGTTGACAAGAATGGATTATCAAAATTGATGTAATTCCCGTCAATTGGATGTTTGTGATGGTTTATTTGTTCTACCAGAGGAAAACTGTACATTAAAAGCTGATATAGACTTCAGCCAAAATGGAAGTCACCATAGTTTCTCTTATTACAAATTGCTCATACAGTAAAACTAAATGCTAGAATAATCAATAGAATACATGATAATTTTGCAAAGCAGCATTGTTACCAAATTCGGCCGTATCTGTCTCAATACAGACAGATATGGAGTTTTTGGACCAACCAGATTTGTCAGGTATGTATTTTTCAATTCCAGAAGAAATTTTACTGAAATTTTTTGAAAATTCCGGATTTCTGATTTGTTTTGGCCTACCAAATAAATCCAATGTTTTGAACTTGGTAACCATGCATAGCAGTGTAGCAGTAATTGTGTGCTTTGATTTATCCACATGTTTTCTGTCAAACCTGGCAAATGAATGGGCTACAGATGACGAATTGATCTTTCATTTCTGATGCCTAAAAAAACAGCAAACATTGTGATGGTTGTGTAAATCCATTATGCTAAAGCACATCATGCATGAGAATTTTCTTTTGGGCTACTATCCAGAAAAAACTTCTTACTTCTAAATTCTAAGTCATAAATTATCTTGAACTATATTATATTATTGGATTAGTATCACATAAATTGTCTTGAGTTGTAGAATATCATAAGCAATAATATATGGGTGCACTCTAACCTTCCTAAGTCCATAATTTCAGACAGACACAAGGTTGGTTGGTAACTATGGTCTACATTATGGAGTATGCTGAATACAAAGCTAAAGAAAAGCACAACCTTCTCAAGATGCTCTAAATAAACCAATGGTTCTTCTGCAAACACACAATTTTTAGATTGCACAGTAGTTGTTTTTCTTTTAAACAACCATAGATGTTTAATATAAACAAGATGTTCTTCCCAAGTTGTACTAAAAATAAGGATATAATCTAGATAGATTGTCACAAAACTATTTGTGAAATTGCTTTAAATATAATTTGACATTCTCATAAAAGTTGCAAGCACATTACTCAAACCAGACGGAAGTACTAACCATTCATAAAGGCCATGTTTTGTTTTGAAAGCAATCTTTCAAGTGTCTTCTTTCATTGTACCTGATGATAACTAGACTTAATATCCAACTTAGTAAAATACTTAGCATGTTATAATTGGTCTAGTGAATCATCTACCCTTGAAAGAGGATACCTATTCTCAATGGTGACTTTATTAAGAGTTCTATAATCAATATACATTCTCCAAAAACCATCCTTTTTTTGCACCATCATTATAGGCAACCCATGAGGTAAAGTGCTAGGACAAATAAACCCTTGCTCCAGTAGCTCCTGAAGGTGCCTCTTGACCTCATTGCTCTCCACTAGTGATTGCTGATAAGGACTACCAACAACAATATCAAAAGCATCAAGAGGAATTGCATATGCTTCAATCTAATCTATGTAGAATGTGTTAACACCAAATTTAACCAAGCACCTTTTTTGTTATATCTCTACACCCCTTTTCACTCATCCCAATGGGCATGGATGTGGATGTGTGTCTTCAAACTAAGCCAATTGACTAATTCTTTTGAAATAAGATTACATTGCTAAGTTGCCGAATCAGGTATGGATATGTGGGTATGGGTACAGGTATGGTACACCGGTACGACAAATTTTTTTGGGGGAGGGTGGGTACGTTTGGGTACGTTTGTACATAAAACATATAAAAATCATAGATATAGACATATTTGCAGCCTAAAAAGTAAAAACAAGAATTAAATTTAGAATACCACATATCATGCATATGCTAAACAGAACTTAGAACTACCATAAATATAACAAATCTGAAATACAATTATACTAAATTAATTTGAAATCAATTTTTCAAAACTTGAATGTTCCGATAGGTATATAATTATATTGAATTCATTGTTTCATTGGTTCAACATTTAAAACAAAATAATACAATTAATAGTAGGCATCATATGGGTCATTAGGAAGATACAATTAACACGAAAAAGTTGAAAAAAACTTTGAAATCTGCGTCAAGACTTTCGGAATCGGTCAAACATGCCACATCGACCAGAAAAACGTTGAAAAAACATTGAGATTCGTCTATTTTTTAAAATACATTTCAGGAGTAAAAAATGCAATACCCTGGCCGATTCCACAGGGTTTTTACAAGTATCCGATTCAGATACGTACCAGTACCCAAAATCGGCAAAGCATATGAGCGATTCCAGTAACTTAGTTACATTGTGGACAAAGATCTACCAATGCACTTACCCTAGTCTTCTTAATTTATAACTTCAAAACAAAACTTATGTTCATCTCCTCCGCATTCAAGTTTATCATCTATATCTAATCTATCCTCTATTTCAATATCATCATTTTGGATGATGCACATAAATTTCTTAGTTTCGTCTTTTCTTTACCTTTATTCTTATTTTTAGGATGTGGGTCAAGATGAAGTGTCCAACATTTTGAATTTACATGTCCATCTATCTTACAATGACTACAATGATTCTTTGTGTCCTTTCTATCCTCTTTTTGCACAATAGTATTGGTTTGCTTTGATTTTCAATTGCCCTTATTTCTACCTTTGTATTTATAAGACTCAATTTCATACCTCCTCTTCCCCCTCCATGTAGTAAAAGCTTGAACACATGTCTCATCCAAGTCGTTTGGATTGTTAGTGACTACCCTCATCTGAATGTAGAAATAGGGCCTATTGAGATACTTTGTGAACAAGTCTTCCTCATCTAAATCCATACCATTTGTTATGGCTCGTTAACAAAATATGTAGCGTAATCTTGCACACTTTGACCACTTTGTTATTTGCAATCTTTTGATCCAACTTATGTCCTATGGGATAGATTTTTTATGGATTAATTCCTTAAATTCTTCCCATTTGTTAACAATAGGCTTGTTCCTCTTTCACAATTAGCAACATATTTTTTCCATCATATAGGAGCATGACCCTCCATTTTAAGGCATGCAAAGTTAATTCTTTGTGCTCCACTTATTTTATATACACTAAAACATAGTTTGCAGACTCTTCGGACTTGCCGCGGGCTCGGGAGTCTGTGCCCTAGCCGAGTCGACTCACCACGGACTTGAGAGTCGAATCCAAAAGAATCCTGGGTCGAGACTCCCGAGTCTAACCTCAAGACTCGGCCGAGTCCTGAGGTCGGACTCGGGAGTCTCGACCTAGGACTCTCCTGCTCGGCTGAGTCTTAAAATGGGTTAAAAGCCCATGTTTCTTTTTAATATTTTTTTCATTTTAACTCTCTCAATTGTGAAAAACAGGTCTGCAAATTGATTTGGGGTTGATCGAAGCAAGGAGAACGAACTAAAAAGATCAAAATAGAGCCAGGTAAGTGACAAACTATCATCTAACAATTCTTTTTTTTTTTTTTTCTTGCATTCAAAATCAAAAAAATCAAGAAAAATAAGGGGAAATGCTACCAAATTTTTTTCTATTTTCCTTAATAGCCTAATTCACCCACTATTTCTAGTTTAGTTTTGCAATCTTTTTCTTTTGCAAATGTTTGAAACTTTGAATCACATTTATTTGCTGATTTTTTAGCAAACCCTAGCTGAATTTTTTTTTCCATGTTGAACTTGAAACAGTAATGTCGTCTTCAAATCCAAAGGGATTGAAAAAAGACCTTGCATGGAAGTATGGAATTCCAAGAGATAAAAAAGGTGAAGTGACATGTAATGAATGCTAGAAATGGATGACAGGAGGAATAAACAGATTAAAATACCATCTTGCTAGAATACCTGGGCAAAATGTGGAGGGATGCAAGAAGACTACTCCTGAGATTATTAGAGAGATGAAGGCCCTTCTTGCTGAATATGAGCTTAAAAAAGAGGAAAGACAAAAACAAAGGATGCCCTAGCAGCAGCGATGAGTGGATCCCAATCCCATTCTACACCATCTATGCCCCATGGTGCTGCAAGTCCAAGCTTCCGTGCTCCACATTCATCTTTTGGTGAGAGTCCTAATGGCTCCTTTTCTACTACTAGTGCTAGTCAGGGTCCTTCATCAGGACCAAATTATTTTATTCCACGTAATGTTCCAGAAGCACAACCTTCACTTGAAGGTACCAGTTGGAATAAGGAAAAGCATCAAGAAGCTAGGATGGCTGCTGCAAACTTTTGGTACTACAATAATCTACCTTTCAATGTTGCAAACAGTCCATATTGGAAAGGTTTGGTGAACGCCCTTACAGTTGCAAGAAAGGGGTTTAAGACCCCATCATCTAGAGATTTGAGTGGGCCATTGCTAGAGGAAGTCGTAAAGAATACATGGCTTGTGGTTGATGAGCAAAAAAAATTTTGGCGAAAAAAAGGTTGCAACATTTTATCTGATGGGTGGACAGATGGACGAAATAGAACTCTCATTAACTTTTTAGTGGCCTCTAATGGTGGATTGGTGTTTCTAATATCAATAGATGTCTCCCATGAAGTTAAAAATGCTGAGACTTTATGCAATCTATTAGATGGGGTGGTCCAGGAGGTTGGAGTTGATAATGTTGTCCAAATCATCACGGACAACGCAGCTGCATATGTAGCTATAGGTAGACTACTTATGGAGAGGTATCCCACAATTGCATGGTCTTTGTGTGTTGCACATTGCTTAGACCTATTGCTAGAGGACATTGGGAAGATTTCATGGGTCAAAAGAGTGGTTGAAGATGCAAAAAGTGTTACAAAATTTATCTACAACCATACTTGGGTGCTTTCTTTGATGAGGAAATTCACAAATGGCAAGGACCTTGTGCGACCTGGAGTGACATGATTTTCTAGCCATTTTCTCACATTGCAAAGCATTCTTGGTGCCATTGGTCATCTCAAGCAAATGTTCGTGTCCGATGCTTGGAAGGAGTCCTCATTTTCCAATAGACCTGAAGGGGAGAGGCTTGTTGCCATAGTTTTTTATGAGACATTCATCAAAAATGGAGAGGAGTTGATGGGGGTAAGTAGCAATCACACAAAAAAAATATATACATGATAATCTATTTGTTGTTTTTATTTTTTGAGGGGTTAATTTTGTTATAATTTAACATTTGTTTCTGACTTTTTAGGTAGCGGAACCTTTGGTGAGGTTCTTGTTATAGTGGATGGAAATGGCATATGCAGTGGACTTCATCATGAGGTGGATAGGGCCAAAGGGCCATATCTGCCGTTACTATGAAGGTGGCAACAAAAGGAAATATGAAATCATATGGCGCATCATTGATCGGAGATGGACACACCAACTCCACCAGCCAATTCATGCCTTTGCCTACTTCTTGAATCCAAAGTTCTACTTCTCGGACACATTTAAGGCGGATGAGGAGGTCATGGAAGGTCTTGTCATGTGCATTGATAGGATGGTGCCTGATCGTGAGCTGAGAGATAAAGTGCTTGATGAGTTGGAGGTGAGATTTGTTGCATCTTATTTATGAATTTGCAATGTTGAGCCTTGACTATCTATGAATTTTCTATATTTGATTTACTTTTTCTTTGTATTCAAGGCTATATTTCCTGATCGAGATAGAGGACAAAGACTCAATTTGGAGGACAGCAAGGGGGAAGGGGAGGAACATATACTGCATATACTATACATATATTGCCAAAATACTAGTTATATAAAAAGTATGTATAAGACCTGGCCAAGCGGTTACACAGGGCCATCCCCCTCCGTCCCATTCCGATTAGGGGCGTCCGTCTTGGCTAGGGGCGGCAAGGACGTCCCCTTTTTAACGTCTGAGGGGCAGGGGCGGGTGACCAAATGAGACGGTGACAGTCAAAGGGGGTGGCCGTCCCCCAATCGTCTCGGGGACGGCCGGCCGTCCCCTACGTTTTGAAAGCCAAAAACATAAATTTTAAAACATGAAATTTAAAAAGGTCGGCCCTGCCTACGTGGCATGTGTGGGGCCAAGTGTTTTAAGAGTATAGTTACAAGACTCGCCCAAACTCAGCGAGTACTCGCGAGTCCCGAGGCAAGTGACCCTGAACGAGTCCCAGAGACTTGGCTACCGAGTACTCGCCGAGACTCGCCAGACTCGCTGGACTCGGCAGACTCGCCGAGTTTTGTGCCTCAGACTCGGCCATTTTAATTAAATTTTTAAAAAAAAATTGCAATCTTTAATTTACAAATTTTTTAATTAAATGGTGTGCGCCATGAAGGTTTGTGTGGTTTCGAAGGTCTTCATTTGGGCTTGGTGGCGGGGGCTCCGCCCCTCGACCCCGCCCTGTATCGCGACAGGGAGCGCGCCCAGGGCGCTGCCCCGGGACCCCGCGAGGGGCGCTGCCCCTCGACCCCGCTGGGGGTGCTGCCCCCAGACCCCGCTGGGGGCGCTGCCCCTTGACCCCCACAAGGGGCGTTGCCCCTAGACCCCCACGAGGGGCGCTGCCCCCAGACCCCCGTGAGGGGCACTACCCCTCGATCCTGTTGGGGTGTTTCCCCCAAAACCTTATTAAAACTATAGGTCTAAGCATGTTATAGGCCAATGATGAATCATGATCATTAAACCTACAAAATACATATCCCCTGTTGCAAATCTTTGCATCTTTTGCAGTCAAAGCCATAATCAAGGATTATCTTGTTCCATACATTAGACATACGATATTGTATTTTGATTTTCATAACAAACTTTAAAACTATATGGCAGCAATGTAGCCTTTGGGCATTTTGATATAAGTTTATAAATTATAACTTGGAGGTTGTTTTATGATTTGTGTAACTGTATGTTAATTTTGAATGCGTATTGACTATTGACTTTGAGTATTGGCATAATGTTGAACACAAATGTTATATGTTAATGTTCTATAATGTGTATCATGCATGCCTTATTCATGTTATCTATTAAATATTTAAAATTTCCCTATATTTTTATATAGCCGTCCCCTGCCGTCCCTAATTTTGGCCTCAAAAATCGGAAACTTGGGGACTCGTCCCGCTGTCCCCTGCCGTCCCCGTCCCGGAAACTTGGGGTAACCTTGTTAAGAAGTAAAATAGCAAAATTGAAATACTAAATTAGTACTTGAACATTGAACATTGAATATTGAAGTTTTCAGTATCGAATTACTAATTAGAAATTAGAATAGTAATACTCAATACTACAATGTAACAATTATTGAATCGGCAAATGGAAGATTTCTATTATATTATATCAAAAATATCTGATTATAAAGATGATTACAATGAGTAGCATGATTATATGATATCAAAACAAGTACAAAATCAAAATGTCAAAATGGCAAAATGTAGTGAAGGAGGCAGAGGCCTCTAATCATCCCTCGGGAGGTCGGCAAACTCCTCATCACTGGAACCACTGGACTCCTCAAGGTCAAGATCCACCAAAGGAACACCAACCAACCCTATATCTGAAGCATCCTCATCCTCATCAATCTGTGATGGCTCCTCTGGCTCTACATCCCATCGTGCTGTTGGGCTCTCCTTGTACACACGTGTCCTGCGGTTAGTGATACGCAAGGCACTATGTACAGCCACTAGCTTCTCTGCTCTCCTAGAGGTAAGTCTATTCCTCTTAAGAGAGTGGATGAAGCTATAAGTAGACCAGTTCCTCTCAAAAGCTAAAGAACTAGAAACCTGGGACAGCAAACGAATGGCTAGTGTGGTAGTCAGTGATTTCAGTCCATGACAAGTCCACCAAAAAATCGGATCCTCCTGTGCCATAGTTCTTATGTCCGCCTTTGCTGCAGCCTTATAACCCCTAAGAGTAGCAAATTTCATCCACTCAGTTCGAATGTTGCTAGCAACTTCAGCATCATACATCCTATCAATGCATCTGAAGAACCCTTCCTTCACCTCATCATCCTAAATCGGTGTAACTCTCCTAGGCGTAGGCATGTACCACTTCGGATTCAATGCATAAGCAGCCATGTGCAAGGGAGTGTTTAGGTTGTCCCATCTACACTGAATAATAGGCTGAATGTAAACATTGTAGAATGCTAAAGTCGGGTCCTTCTCTCGCACAACTTCCCTCATCTGACCAAGCATAGAATCAATGCACTCATACACCTCCCCAAGGTTAGGTGCATCCCCATCCCCATATCTGATGACTTGTACAACTGGTGTAATGATGGTGACAATATATTTTGCATCATGCCAAAATGCATCACTCTTCACTATCTCCTTCACCCTCTTTCCCTGCTTTGTCCTGGACCCATCCCAACGATTCCACTCTTGTGTCATAACCATGACTTGCAGTGGCCCTTGCAACTCAAGCATTCTCTCCAAAAGAATGAAATAGGATGCATATCTAGTCTCAACTGGTTTCAAGAACTCCTTCACGAAGCTCCTGAAGATGGCATGTGAAGTGTGGTGGTTGCAGATATACATCTGCACATCTCTAGCATTGTTGACCACTCCTCTAATCCACTCAATCTTCCCCATGTCCTTGAGTGCATTGTTCATGGCATGCACACAACATGGAGTCCACCAAATGTGTCTGTATGATGCCTCTATAAGCCTCCCTGCAGCTCTGCACACATGTGTTGCATCTGTCACTACTTGGACCACATTTTGTGGCCCAATCTCCTCAATAGCTGCCCGAAGGATCTCAAACTGAAAATCAGCATCTTTTTGATGCCTTGAACAATCAACCGCCCTGAGAAAGAATGGCCCCTCTGAGCATATAACTATAACATTGATAAGTGGACGATGCCTAATGTCCGTCCACCCATCCATAACTATGCTACATCCAGACTCCTCCCAACATGCCCTCATCGTCTCCATCAATGAATTGATCTTGGCATAGTTGTTATCCAAGATTGTGGTCCTCAATTTGTGCTCACCTGGTGGCACATATGATGGTCCTCCTGTTGTGACCTAATTCACACCTCGCCCCATGGCAAATGGGGACCCTTGTTGTTTGCCTTTTAGGGTTTTGCCTTCGCGTGCCTCATTTTGTCTGCTCTCCGTTTGGGGGTTTTGAGTCTGAATTTTGAATGGTCACCCGAGTCAAGCAAATGAGTTTTAGCCTGAATCATTGTGCAAACGTCGCCATCATGCTTAGAGGGCCTGGGAGACGAAGATCGACTGTCATCTCAGTCAATTCCGACACCTCCTAGTTTTTAGGGTTTTTTCACTTTGGCCCCCTATTTTTTAGGACCTACTTTTTTGGCACTTTTGGGCAATTCTGAGATCCCTATTTTTTAGGGTCTATTTTTAAAAAGTTGCTATTTTTGGAAAATTTCTATTTTTAGAAAGTTTCTATATTTGGAAAAGGCTCGAGTTTCAAAAATCCGCTCAAAAGTTCGAAAAGATCAACGAAACTCTCAGAAAATGGATTCGAAAATTTTTGAAATCATGGTGAAATTCTGGAAAATCACAGAAAAAGTTGAAAAATCTGGAAAAATTGTTCATAAATCACAGAAAAAGTTAAAAAATCTGGAAAAATCTGGAAAAAAAATCACAGATTCATGGTAAAATTCTGGAAAATGTCAGAAATCTGAAAAAATCAGTCTAGAGATCACTGGAAATAGTAAAAAATCTGGAAGTTCATTAAGAAATCTGAAGGAATCATGGGTAAAATCTGAATAATCATGGAAATCCGCCTAAGTTTGGATTCATGGAGCTCAACCAGCATGGAGAAAATGAGTCAAGAGAGCTTCAGCCTGAAAAGAAAAGTCAAATGGTGGATTGCTTCAGCCAAGATGTCAATGGCTAAACAGTCAAGGAAGTCCGCCCCTATCCCAATGGTTCAATGGCAAGCTACAGATTCAAGTCATGTGAGCTGGTAAATGAGCAACCGTCCCAAGCCAAGTCCATGAGCTATAAAGAAATAGCGAACTTAATAGAAGTCCATATGAGATAAATAGTATTGAAGCCATGGTATTTGAAATCCGTAAGTGTAAGGGAATCAATAAGTTCATGATTCAAGTATCCATGTAGACCATAGGAAATCTAACCCCTATCTAAATGCAAATAGTAAATAATAATAAAGTCACTTCAAGCCAAAAATTTGATGGTGAGAAAATAGACAAGTCCACCCTTGGTAATAAAGTCATAGCTAAATAGGTAGAGGCTAACAGTTGGCTAAGCCATTCATTTAAGCTCTGTGATCTGAGTTCTAGTCCCGTCGACACAGTGCGGGCGTGTCGCCTGTTGTAGCGATCACGTTAAAAAGTTACGAGGCTGCGCAATTTGAAATTAGAGTACTACCCGTTCTGGTCTAAATAAAAATAAAATAAATAAAATAAAAATAAGTCATGGCCAAACATTCAGGTGAAGTCGCTTGTAGTCAAATGGTAAATGGCAAAGGAAACTAGTAAAAAAGTCCGCCTTAGCAAAGATGAAGTGACATGGAATGTGTATGATCAAAAGCTCAACTAGTGTAGGAAAGTTGCAATCGCCCAGCCATATGTGAAATGGCCTAGCACCTACAAAGTCGCCCTTGGAAAAGAAAAATTGTCTAAGGCATGCAGAGGAAAAGCATTAAGTGGCAGGGGAATCAACAAAAGTACTTGCAAAGACTATGGCATGAGAGTAATGAGAAGTCTGCCTTGAAGAAAAATTAAATGGCTAACAACAAAGTACACTTGTGTCTGAAGTGTGGCCCGGAAATTTTGCCGCTAAAAATAAAAAAATAAATGTTTGGCTTTGAAAATTTCGCCATACTTAGAAAAGATAGAAGTATTTTTTCTAAGTCTAAAACATTTTGCCAAACGACTTAGGAAGATGTGAAGAAAATTTCGCCTGTGACTTAGGATGGCAAGAAAATATGGCCAACGAAAGAAGGTAATGGCAAAATAATTTTGGACGAAAAGATTTATGGCCAAATAAAATTGGACATGGCGAAATAAATTTTGAAAAAAGAAAGAAATTCATGGCCAAATAAATTGGACGATAGAAATTATGGCAAGAAAATTGGAGAAAATTCGCCAAGGCATTGGCAAGAAAAATTTCGAAAAATCAAAATTGCCTTAGACAAAAATAATTCGCCATAAAACAAACGGGTTGGAAATGACACATAAAATAATTATTTTAATTATTTTAATCATTTATTTTCCAACACCCCAAAGGATAAACTTGAAAATTCGAAATTGGAAAAAAGGACAAAGAGCTTTATTGAACTGGCGTTGAATTTGGAAACTTTCCCAGACACTATCATTGAAGATAAAACTTGCCACTCGGAAGCGAAGTAAAAGCTGAGTTTAAACTCAATTTGAAGGAAACAATGAAATTTGCTAAAAAGATCGATTTTCTCACCTCTATAATTGATTTCACTTCTCATTTGCACAATCATTCGATTTTGAGAAGAAGAGTTGTGAGAAGAAACTTGTCCAAGACAAAAGAGTTGAGAAAATTTGCAGCAAAGTGAAGGAAAGAAATTTTTACCAGCTTGCATTGTGATCGTGATCACTTCTCCAGAAGTCACAAGCAGATTTACTTTGTCCACTTCACTTTGGCATGAAACTTCATCATTTATTTTCCTTCCAGCTTGATTTTTTTTCACGAAGTCTAATTTGATAACTAGCTGGAATGTCTTTCAAAGTGATTTAAGTTTCGAATTCTAATTATTCTCTTTCTTGCAGATTTGTTTTCGAGACGATAAAGATGAAGTTTGCCAGTAAGGGTGTGCAGCCACAGTCAAAAATCAAGTCCAAGTGGGAGCACGTTGTGGACACCGATCTTGGCCACGTTGACCTTGATGACTTCAGGAAAAGAATGTACGGAAGCGATGGACGTCTGCCTACGCCAATTGCGATGAGAATGATGCGCAATGGGATTGTTCATGCAGCTGGATTTCCACCAGCAAAAGAGTGTCCAGAACTTATGATAGAATGTGCGTTGCACTACAATGCATGAGAAAGACAAATAGAAGCTCCTGATGGAAGAGTTCTCGCATACCTGTCTGAGCAAGCAATCCAAGAAACTTTCGGAATTCCAGTTTACAACCGAACGTCCTACCGCACCAAGGAAGATGCACTCAAGCTTTACCAAAACCAGCAGGACCTCTGTGCATCAAACATAAACAAAACCTGGTTACTGAAGCCCAAGCCTACTGCAGGGAAGATGCCAAAGAAATTGGTCAAAACGCATTTCAAAGAGGAATATGGCGACATTGTCTTACTACTAAACAGAATGGTAGGCAATCCCCATGGTGCACCTTTCGAAAACTGGATGTACTATTTTATTGATGAAATAATTACTGGAGTCAAGATATTCAATTGGTCCAAAATGATTAGGGATAGCCTTCATGAGCAGTTAGTCAACTTTGAGGAGACCAAGACCTTTCACATGAGCTCGTACATCATATATTCGCTTGCAAGATATTACAAGTATTCTGGCTTGACCTACAAGGGTGTGGTCGGCAATGGCGAAGGGCAGCTCAAGGCCTATGATTGTTATCCACAGTTGCAACTGAAAGAGAAGTCGCATTTCCGACGAGCTCATGATACCTTTCTAATGTACATCACTCGGCTTCTCCAAGGCGGGACACATCAAAGACTCTCACATGAGGCCAAGAGCCTAATCAGTCGGTATGGATTCTGGTTCATTCAATATCCTAAGTTCACTTACATCAGAATCCAAGGATTCTCAGGAAATCCTTATAGACTGCCCATCTATCCAACCAACAAAATGGTTTTGTTGGAAGTGCTGAGGCAATTGGAAGCATATCAAAATATTCAAAGGCCAAAGCAGAAAGCGGTTGTCACCTTTCCTTTTTTCATCGGCAATATGGAGGAGTCATGTCCAACGACACAAGCAACAGAGATTGCTCGATTGGAGATCCAGAATTATCCGTTCATATCATATAAATCCAGGAATAACTTTGATCCACTCCATCACATCAGAAATGTGGACGGAGAGAAGTACAAGCATCGGATTGACTTAGAAGACTTTTGGGCTAATGCAGCAGATGAATACGACGTGAGGAGGAGGTTGTGGTCAAGATTGCCACTAAGCATGATAAGGGCAACGAGCTCTTCAAAATACCTGATCAACTACAGGATGACGGAATATACTTGCAGCCAGGTTTCAATGAGAACAAGCCACTCCCCCCTATGAGATGGTTTGAGCCTGAGATGGGTGACTTAGCAACTTTCATGCGGCCTGTTTTCAAGTATTTTCAATGGTGGATAGATCGGCAGGTAGAAACTCTAAGGCAAAGAAATGTGCAATTCACGTATGAATTGATGGGCGATACAGAGTCCTGTTCTTCAAACGCCGGTGCATCTCGTGGAGATGGGCCAACAGATGCCGCCAACTTGAGAAAGAGGAAAGAAATTGACAAATCTGCAAAACAGGACAAAGATAAGATGATAGATGAAGGGCCTTCTCGAAAGAAGCACAAGTCTAGACCTCTTCAGTCGGCCACTTCCAGAAATATAGAAGAAATACTCGCCATGGATAAAGAGTCTTTTGAAAATGCTAGGATCCCTTCTCCAGTCGGAAATGTAGAGCCAATGCAAATAGAAGATGATGCTCAACCTTCTCCAGCAAGCACAGAGATCCTAGAATCGGACAATGATACAGATATTATGGATGGAGAATTTGAGGAAGGAATGATTTCCGCCCTCAAAGGAATCCAAGAGGACCCATCCGTCCAAGAAATTCATGGTATGCCAAAAATCCAATTGGTGCAAGAAGTTCAAGATATGCAAGAGATTCAAAGCATGCCGGAAATTCAAGATGTCCAAGAGGATCAAAATATTCAGGATATATAGGATGTCCAAGATCAACAGGAGGACGGAATTGAGCAGCCAACCATCCCAGAGTGGCTAAGAGAGAGATTGAAAAGAAAGGCGCCAGTCGAAGTTCCTGAAGAGGATGATGACACAGATTTTCTGGCAAGACTAGAGCAAGTTGCCCTGAAAAAGAAGGCCAAGAAATTTTCCACCATCCAAAGGGATGAGGTTGGCAATCGCACAATACAAATTGCAATACCTACGGCCGACAAGTTCCAAGATGAGATTGCTCCAGAGGAATACGCCATCACAACCATTGACATGGGTCCAACGACAAAAGGGCAAGAGGTCGAGGCCTTGGACAATTCCGTGGCCACCATCAAGTCTAGGCTGGAAAAAGAAGTGGCCAAGAAAAAAGAATATAAAAAAGAGATTGAGCGCTTAAAAGATTACATCCAGCATTTGACTAAGCCACTAAATGAAGGTGACCAAGCAACGCTTTTACCTCCTAATTCTTCACAAGAACCAGTTAGAAATTTTGAAGAAAAATTGACTATGGCAAAAGAGGCTAAGGATTGGATGGATGGAAGGAAAGAAGAGGCGATGGCATTTGCAGAAAACCTGGCACATGTGTACGAGCAGGATTCCGTTTTGTTGTCATGAGTTGCAGGTTTA
>VDFB02053555.1:0-24540 GCA_007258455.2 Sequoia sempervirens
GGGGCAACCAATCAATTGATGTCCATCGTCGATGGGCTCGTTTGATCCAAGGAAGAACATTGGAAACACATCAAGTAAGAAGACAACTTTCAGGCAGTTTTAGCTACAGTAAAAGGGCAATCAGCTAAATGATGAAATTGCTATAGTGACTCGCACTAGATGACAAAATAGAGAAAAGACAAGGAATGTATTATTAATTTCTTGATAATGGGGAGTATGTGAAACCCTAATGTAAATAAAATTTGGTCCATTCGACGTAATTCAATCCTAGCCATTCATTTGGACTTTGGAAAACTATAAATAGTGGCTATTGTAAAAATCATTTATAACAAAAGGAGACAACATTGCATGATTTTATGGATGTTCTCTTTGGTTTTGTTCATTTTGCATGCATGGTTCTACCTTCTATTTTAGTTTTAGTATTAGTTTCTTCAATGGTTGTCATGATGGTGTTTCTTTTATAGTATTTGATGAGCTTCCAACCCATACTTTTAGCACTTGTTGATGACAAGCTGTTGTGCAAAGTTAGCCTAGGCTTCTTTCTATCATTGTTGCAACCTAGTTCATCTATAAGACTGCCTTGTGATTCCAGCAAATCACATCAAACAACTAAGATATTCCAAGCACTTTCAAGACCTTAAGTTAGAGACCTTAGGATAGTGTTCTACAATCTAATTGTGGAAGATTGTCTTTCAAGAGAGGTAGTGCACCTACGAACTGCCTGTGTTGAGAAGTGCATAAAAAACACATCAACAAAGTCTAGAAAAGTGTAAAAGTTATCTACAACACTTTACAACACCTTTACAAGACATGCATTTTATTTTTTTTACAAGGGCCCAAGACCTAATTTGGATGTGTAAAACACCTGACAACACTAGATCAAGGTGATATTAAATCTAATTTATCATTAAATATTCCTGAATCAAGCTAGGAGTATTTTTTCTACACTACACTCGATAGCAGTTTCATTTGAATTTTTCTCTTCTCCTTTTCTTATAGTTTCCTCTTCTACCTTTTCAATTCTCTCCTCTTCTCTTTCAACTTCATTTTCTTGTTCTTCTTCTATATTCACATGAGAAAAATCTTTATCTGGAGAATGAGTATGTTCAACTTTCGTAGGATATATATCAAGAGTGTATACTTATGCATCAGTGTATTCTAGAACAAGATTTGCAATGCTTTTAGAGTATGGTCCCTCATGAGAGAATGTGGGGGTAGAAGATGATGGAGCAGAGCCATCATAGATCAACAACCCAAGTTTTCCTGCCATGCTTGTAAGCCTGTCAATGATATCTGCTTTCAATTTGCCTGGAACTTCCTTGTTTTCCATAAGGGTATGTTCCCTTTTCTTTTTTCTCAACTTTAACCGACTAAGTTCCTTAAAACTTGCTAATTCTTCCTGTTTTACAAGTTTAGAGACAATGGAAATAGCTTCACTAATAATGTCCTTGTCTATTTTCCTAGCTTTTGCTCGAATTGTATTTAGACCAAGACACAGACTGTTAGGAATATTCTCTTTGAAATTATCTATATTTCCATCTAATCTTGAGCAATACAGAACAAATGCTTGCATTATGTTTTCATTTCCTTTGGAAGTGACAGAGTTGTACAAGTCACCAACCTCTTTGGAGTTTCCTTCTACAAGTAGTTCAAATAAAGTATCTACATCAGGAGGATCATGACTTACCCTTTTGGATTTCTTCTCCCAAACCTTAATTTGGTACTTGTCCTGGCTTGATTTTGATTCAGATTCAACAAAGATAGGATGATCCTCAATGGCTTTCACTTCTTTTTCCTTCTTGATTTGAGTAGGCGAAGGAAGACCTTTCTTCCTATTACCAGATGGACTCTCCAATTCTTCTTATTTTGCAATGATACCAAGTGAGCTATTAGTTGTACTTCAAGTAATTCTTCTGAGAGTTTTAAGTCCTTCCTCTATCATGCCACTTTCTTCCTTAATCACTTTTAGAACCTTCTGTACTCTCTTTTTGCTTTCCTTTGAGATTTTCTCATCCAGGATTTCTCTAAATTTTTCCTATGTTGTGTTGAACCTTTCTTGAGAGGTGTCTACCAGAATTTCTAATACGAACTTTTGCAATACCTTCAAAATATTCTTCTTATACTTCATACCCCAATTCTAGTATCCACTGAGTTCTTGGTACAACTACTTCCATTACACATTTGTTCGACTGTGACTATGAATGTGATATCATCCTTATAATTGGTGACTACAAATTTAGAGATTCTATCTTGGTTGTGCATCTTATACTAGAATGGAGAGAAAAATGAAATAAATACCATTTCTTGTGTAGTAGTATCAGAATACCTCCTCATTCACTCAATAATCTAGTGAGCAATTGGTTCTTTGGACGACCACACTATCAGACCTAGACTAGGCATTACACGCATTTAAAGTAGAATAGAAAACAAAGTGCAAGGGTTCCATACTAGAATGCAACTTTCTTCTTACTTCATTTGCATTGATTAAAATTTTCAATAAATTTTTCTCTAATGAGCTCACATAAGTTGTAGTCCACTCCATTTACCGCCATATCATATGCAGTGTAGACAGTTATAGCTGAGATGGAGTTATCTATGTTGGTGTAGTAGATTTTTTTTCCAATGACCTAGGTAGCATACCTCATAGCTATATTTGTCACTGTATCAATTGCTAGAGACCTATCGTAAAAAATCACCTGAGTTAGGTTTTCATCTTCCTTATTTTTTATTGCCTTAGGTATGAAAAGAATAATAGTGTCATTCAACCCAATAAAAAACTTCATTACTTCCTTGCTAATTCAATGAGCTTCATCTATCCATAAGAAGGTTTCATGGACCCTACTCATAGCCATTCACAACCAATTATAATGAATACAGAAATGTGGGAAGTCATTCCAAAAATGCAATTTCTTTTCTACCAAAGCCTTATGTTCATATTTAACATTGAAGTCAACACCAGTAATTTCATTTATCCACAAATCAAGTAACTTGGTGTGATTGAACTCTTTGAGCTTTGAATGAATGTTTAAGCCCTAACATTTTTCGTAGGAATGACTCCATGTGGGATTTTTGATAAAAATCTGGCCATATTATTTTAAATTGATATATCTAGATACTTCTTGAATTTAGAATGAGGCTGAGATATCACATTGACCAGAGTGGGAGTAGCCATAACTAAAAGTGTTGAGAAATACACAAATTCAAGAAAAATACCTCTTGCAGATGCTCAAACCCTAGTACATAGGTCGGCTTCTTTCTTCTCCTTAGCTCCTTATAATCCTTTTGCTTGAGTGATCAAAATGATTCGTTGATTTTACTTTTAAGCTAATTTCGTAATAAGTGCACCTTTTGCACTGTGTGCCATAACACTTATCATAATTCCCTATTCATTGGACTGATGTGACTTTACCAAATTTCTACAAAAATGCTTGTTGATAGTTCCAATCTACCAGAGACTCTTTGATTGAATAGATTTTATAAGCTTGCAATCCCCCCTTTTTTTTTGAGGAAGAGGTGATTTGAACTTTCTTCCTCTTGGAAATAGCTAGAGAGTGGCTAATTACTAAAGTAGAGGCCTGCACTGGAGTTGGATTCATTATCTTCTTTCTTTCTACAAATCTTCTACATTTTGGCCTTAACCTTTTATTTATTGATCTACTTCTTGGGTTCGGTTGGCTTGACTATATCAATTTTGTAGAATCTTGCAATGTCTCCAATTTTATTGCAATTATAACACCTATTGGTTTTCTTCTTTTTTCCTAACCAACATCGTTTAGTCTTATGTCCATATGCATAACATGTATAGCAGTAACTACTGAAGGAATTGTTTCTATTTGGTTTCAACATTTATTATCTTTGTAACCATAACCATTGCAATTGTGGCATCCACTAGAGTAAGATCTAGCTTTCTGAGTCACATTGTTTCTACAATTTAACACTTTATGACCCACTTTATTGCAATCAAAACAACGACCATTAAAATAAAAGGGTCTACTACTTTCCTATTACTTTTCTAGAGACTTGCCTTTGTTTTCTTTTCTAGATTCAGTCTTATCTTATTTTATTGGATTAGGTTTATTGTGTGAGCATTCACAAACTTCATAGCCTAAGCCTTCCTTGTTTGCTAGTGGTCTATGGGCTGCTAAAATTTCATAAAGAGTTTTCAAACTTTATATTTATTTGACCTGTTGCTTATTTGATTCTCCTAAATTTGATTTAAGAGATGCAACTTTTTGTTCCAACTTTTTGCATTCATTAGATTTTCCTTTGATTACATTATTCAGATGTTCCTTGGCCTTTTTGCCTTCTTCACTCTTAGCTTTCAAATCAAGAATAGTAACATTTGTTGACTTGAGTTCATTACTGACCTCCTTATAAGTTAGCTTGAATTTCCAATTTTGATCTTTCAATTTACAGATGCAATCATTTTCCATTTGAATATTTTCTAAGAGTTCCTTATTTTCATCTTCAATAGCTTTAGGGTCTTCAAAGATGGACATGAGTTCTTTCTGATCTATATGTTCAACCTTCGTAATCTCCTTTGAGCTGTTAGACTCTTCTAAAGGATCTGGCTTTGATATCAATTGTTGAACATCTAGAATACTAAGAGGGGAGAGGTGAATCAATATTCCTCTAAAAATATTAAAACTTTTGAATAGCTAACCATATAACATAATTAAAATTACCGAACATAACCAATGTAACACAACATCACATAACACTGAGATTTTTACGTGCAAACACAAGAACGGAAAAACCACAGAGAGGGTTAACTCTCAAGTATTAAGTAACTAGATACAAAATACAAAGGTGGCTCATTGGTCGTGTGGCTCACTGTCTATAGGCTCATTGGCCAAAATATAAAAACCAACTATAACAACTAAAAGACAACTTACAGGTATGTGCAGGATCATGATGGGCCAAAAAGTGGCGATATGATGGGTATGTGTAGGGTATTTGGCTAACGACTTTTTTCTTACCCAAAATTGATGAAACAAAAAGGGTTTTTAAAGGAGATTCTCTGATTTCCACCAATATAAATTGTCCTTTTCTTTGAATTTAATAAATTATTATTATTTATTTTCTATTTGAACTATGACTTAAGTCTTGATTCATAGGCTGATTGAGAAACATCTATAGCTTTCAAACGGTATCACATTTTTTCAATCCAAAAACATGCATCACATTCTATGCCTCACATACTATAGGATTAAAAAATTTAAAAAATGAATTTCATGAAGTTTTGACCAAGTTAAGGTGGTCAGACATACGAGTTTTTATATTTTTTAAAAGTTTTAATAAAAAATTCATATTTAATTATTTACTTGGGAAAAAATTACATAAAAATATGCATCACATCAGGACATGAGTCCTCTACTTATATCTACAAAATTAAAAAAAATATTTTTATTTTATTGTGGTTACGGTGGTCAAACAGACACCTACTTATTTTTTCCTTGAAATTTAAGTACTATTGCATTGAAATTTCAAATTTTCACCAAATATATTTTATTTATTTTTAAATAAACCTAGTATTTTAGAAACTGCATTCAATTTTCTACAAATTCTATTCATGCATGTTTTTGAGATAATATAGATAACTTATTCAAATTTTTACGTCAAGTTGCCTAATTCTGATTTTTCTGAATTTTTTGCCACTTAAGGGCCTGTTTTTACCATGATGATCTTGCACATACCCTTACATCTAGAGTATGTGTGAGAAAAATGAACTAATATAATTGCATCTGCATATGCATGAATACAGTTCTCACTAAAGCACAAAGATCTTTTGTACAAACACTATACCAATTCATTATCACACATCACATATCATTCTACACCATTTTTGTTTATAATGCTTCCTATATATATATATATATCAGATCTGCATATCTACTTTAGTTGGCTTGCATCAGAGATGAAGTCAAGTGAGCATGCTACACAAGATGTTGAAGAAGAGATCGGCCGGAGATAGGAATACCGAACCGATCAATGACATCAATGATAGATATCAATAGCATGGTGGTGTAATTTTTATTTTATTTTTCAAGCAACCAAATGAATAGTTCCAAAACTTCTAAATGAGTAGGATTACACTAGGCAAGGTCCTCTTTTTCACCCCATAATGCCAGAACATTCCAAGCTACATTTCACCTGAAATATCTCTTAAGAGACCAAAGTGTAAAAGGGAAGTAAACTTTGACAAGTTGTTACTCAGAAATCATGGTACTTAGAAATGATTTTTCTAAAGGGAAAGGATCACATAGGGCCCTCTACAATAGCCTCTCTCAGTTTTTCATATCATTGATCCATTTTCCCACGGTGACAAGTTTTCAATCATTGGAAAAAACATCAAATGCATGTAGTGTAAAGTTGCAAGGTGGTGTTGATTTTCATTTTGTTCATCATGCAAACAAACAGTTCCAACACATCTCAATGGGTAGTTTTATGCTAGGAAAGGTCCTATTTCACACCCCATCATGTTGAAACATTCTGAGCTACATTGCACCAACAATATCTCTTAAGAGACCATAGTGCAAAATGATAGCAAACATTGATGAGCTATTACTTAGAAACCTTGGAACTTAAATACATTTTGTTTGAAGGTAAATGATCACATAAGAACCTCTATAATAACCTCTCTCAATTTTTCATATCTCTGATCCATTTTCTCATAGTGACAAGTTTTCAATCAATGGAAAAAGTGTCAAATGCATGCAGTGTAAAGTTGCAAGCTGGTGTAATTGACATTTTGTTCATCATGCTACCAAATTGACAGTTTCAATATATCTAAGTGGGTAGGTTTATTCTTGGAAAGGTCTTGTTTTTCACCCCAGCATGTGAAACATTTCAAGCTACATTACACTAACGATATCCCTTAAGAGACCAAAGTATAAAATAGCAAAAAAAATTGATAAGTTGTTAATCCAAAACCGTGGCACTTAGACAAAAAAAATCTAATGTTACAGGATGAAGTAGGGCCCCTCTATAATATCCTCTCTCATTTTTTCATATCTTTGATCCATTTTCTTGTGGTGAGAAATTTTTAGTTGACGAAAAAATGTGTCAAATGCATGTAGTGTAAAGTTACAAGGTGGTGTAATTTTTGTTATGTTCATTGTGCAACTAAATCAACAATTCTGACACATTTATATGGGTAGGTTTACACTAGAAAAGTTTCTATTTCGCACCCCAACATGTCATAACATTATGAGCTACATTGCATCGGCAATCTCTTAAGAGACCAAAGTGCAAAAGGGAAAGAAAATTTGATGAGTTGTTACTCGGAAACCATGGCAATTAGAAACATTATGTCTAAATTTATAGCATTGGGTATAGCCCCTCTACAATAACCTCTCTTAGTTTTTCATATATTTGATCCATTTTTCAATGGTCATAAGTTTTCAATCGATGGAAAAAGTGTAAGATGCATGCATTGTAAAGTTGCAAGGTGGTGTAATTTTTTTTTTGTTTGTCATGTGACCAAACATGTAGTTCTAACATGTTTGGATGGGTATTTTTATCCTAGGAAAGGTCCTATTTCACACCTTGGCATGCCGGAACATTCTAAGCTACATTGAACAAGTAATCTCTCTTAAGAGACCAAAGTGCAAAAGGGTATAAAACATTGATGAGCTATTACTTGGAAACTATGACACTTAGAAAAATTTCATCTAAAGGTACATGATCATGTAGGGCCCCTCTATAATGACCTCTCTCAATTTTTCATCTCTCATATATCCATTGCCTGTGTTGACAAGTTTTCAGTTGATAGAAAAAGTGTCAGATGCATACAATGTAAAGTTGCAAGGTGGTGTAATTTTTGTTATGTTCATCATGCAACCAAAATGACAGTTTCAACATGTCCAAATGGGTATTTTATGCTAGAAAATTTTATGTTTCACACCCCAACATCCCAGAACATTCTGAGCTACATTGCACCAATGACATCTCTTAAGAGAACAAACTGCAAAAGGACAACAAACTTTGATGAGTTGTTACTCAGAAACATGCCACTTAGAAACATTTCATCTAAAGCTATAGGATCATGTAGGTCCCCTCTACAATAACCTCTCTCATTTTTTATATCTTGAATCCATTTTTCTCATGGTGACAAGTTTTCTATCAATTGAAAAGGCGTAAATGCAAGCAGTGTAATTTTGCAAGGTGGTGTAATTTAAATTGTTCTATTCATCATGCAACCAAACCAATAGTTCCAACATGTCTAGATGGGTATTTTTACACTATAAAAGGTCCTATTTTTCACCCTAGCATGCTAGAACATTCTAAGCTACATTGCACTGAAAATATCCTTGAAGAGACCAAAGTGCAAAAGGGTAGCAAAATTTTGACGAGTTGTTACTCAAAAACCATGGCACTTAGAAACATTCTATCTAAAGGTACAAGATCACATAGTACTCCTTTACAATATCTTCTCTCAGTTTTTCATATCTCTAATCCATTTTGCTCGTGGTGACAAGTTTTTAGTCGATAGAAAAATGTTAGATTCATGTTGTGTAAAGTTGCAAGGTTCTATAATTTTCATTGTGTTCATTATGTGACCAAATTGATAGTTCCAACATGTTAGGTTGGGTATTTTCTATGCTAAGAAATTTCTTTTTTTGCACCCCAAAAATGATAGTTCCAACATGTAGTGTAAACTGATAGTTCATGTACTGTAAAGTTGCAAGGTGTTGTAATTTTCATTGTTTTTGTTATGTGGCCAAACTGATAGTTCCAACAAGTTAGGGTGGGATTTTTTATGGTAGGAAATTTTTTGTTTTGCACCCCAACATGTCAAACATTCCAAACTATATTGCATCGATGAATTCTATTAAGAGACCAAAGTACGAAAGGGCAACAAACTTTGACGACCTATTACTTAGAAATCATGGCTCTTAGAATGCTTCCATCTGAAGGTATAAGGTAATGTAGGGTCTCTCTACAATAACTTCCCTCAATTTTTCATATATCCAAGTCATTCCACTATGACAATAATGTTTCAGATGTTCCAAATAGTGTCTGTTGCATTTAGTAAGAAGTTGTCAAGAGGTATTATTTACATTCTTCATCTCTTGGGGGGTAAATCAACAATTCAAAATTATTGGGGGTGGCTATAGAATAAGTCCACTTTATTATTTTTGGTCAACATAGGTGTCTTTATAACCTTATGACTAAAAAATCTACACCAAAGAACTAGTCTCGTTTGTTGCTTGAACTCAATGTAGTCATAAATGTTTTGGTCAATATAGGAAAACATTTTTTGAGATGAATGAAAGTGTGGGAATGAATAATATGTCTCTAAATTTGAAGTAGTGATCAACCAACTAGAGGATGGGTACTTGAATAAAATTATTAGAAATGTAGCATAAATTATTTGTAGTAAACCATCTACAAATATCCATTGAAGAATGGATTTATAATGCAAATATGGACACCATAAAATAAAAAAGATATGTATTAACCAAATAGCCATATAGGCATACATCAATATATATCGATATAAGTATAAGGGTATGTGCAGGATCATGATGGGCCAAAAAGTGGCGATATGATGGGTATGTGTAAGGTATGTGGCTAACAACTTTTTGTTTACCAAAAATTGATGAAATGAAAAGGGTTTTTAACAAAGATTCTCAACTTTCCACCAATATAAATTATGTTGTACTTTGAATTTAATAAATTATTATTATTCATTTTCTATCTGAATTATGACTAAAGTCATGATTGATAGGCTGATTGAAAAAAAATTATAGCTTTCAAAACGTATCACATTTTTTGAATCCAAAACATGTGTCACATTATATGCTTTTAATACTATAGGATTAAAACAAAAAGAAATGAATGTCATGAAGTTTTGACCAAGTTAATGTGGTTAGACATACGAGTTTTTATTTTTTTTTAAATTGTAATAAAAAAATCATAATTATTTATTTACTTGGAAAATTTTTACAAAAAGTAATGCATCACATCAGGATATGAGTCCTTTACTTATATATAAAATCTTAAAAAAAATATTATCATTTTATTGTGGTTAGGGTGGTCAGACATACACCTACTTCTTATTTTTTCCCTAAAATTTGAGTACTACTGCATTGAAACTTCAAATATTCACCAAATAGATTTATTTTTTAAAATAAACCTCATAGTTTAGAAACTACATTCAATTTTCTACATATTCTATTCTTATATATTTTTTAAATAATATAGATAACTTATTCAAATTTTTACATTAATTTTCCTAACTCTGATTTTTCAAATTTTTTTGCCACTTAAGGGCCTATTTTTTCCAAGATGATCCTGCACATACCCATAACATATATACAAAATAGCCATATAGGCTTACAAGAATGCCATATAGGCATACAATGTCAAATATAAGCAATAAAAAATATATGTCCAAAAATTCCATATAGGTATACAATAAAGGACCCCAATAAAAAGTCATTCCCCTCGAAGTGAAGAAAACAAATCACAGGAATAAATGGATCATCGTGGGGATAGAGATGTATATGATAGTAGTCTTCTTCAAACTCAAGGGCTGCCCCTATTTAATTCTTCATGGATTCATACCTATTACAATAAAAATTGAGGAAATTAATATATAGAAATTTTATTATAAAAAGTTAAATATTTGATAAAATAATAACTTAGCACCACCAAATGATCTCTCTCCTTGTTTGTAATTGTGGCATGGTCGAGTTGTGGAATTCCAAATTTCTATACAAACCATGCAGATAGAAATTAAACTAAAAATCAATAATCATTTGATTTTTCAATAATAAATAGCTATAACAATGAATGTAATATGAAATTTACTAATGTTCCTCATACCCCCATCAAAGGCTTCAATCAATCTATTGCAGTAGAGACACAATGCTCCATTTCGCTATCAACATCAAGAGGAGTCTCTACTTGCATCATCTAAAAATTAAAAAAAATTATTCAATTACAAAAAATAGAAGAGCAATGCAGGTCATGGCTTATAATGTATGAAAATAAACAAAACTTTGAGTACTTATTGAACTATATATTGCTTCAAAGGTTTGCATGTTTCATAAGGACAATTTCAAAGTAAAGGACAGTCAGAAGATGACATTCATATGGATGATCATATCATGTGAGCAAGGGACAATATCATGATTACATAAATAAGTCATGCAAACCTTTGTTGATGTGAAGTGTGAAGAATTTTTGAGGTGCGGACAAGATCTATGCAAATAATGTAAATCATGATAGTGGGATGCATGAAAATAAGCAATAATGAGCACTACGAGCTAAGAACAAAATTGTGTAGTGATTTTCATAAAACCTCAACATTCTATTCATATTCATGGGTGGATCACAAAGAAGAGATAGCTAAAAATGGAGTGAAATATTTTCATTATAGTGGATAGTTTAATATTTACATAGGCAAAGTAATGATCACAAGGATAAATGATGAATAAAGGACACTAAATGAGCAAAAAATGATATATCATACGTAAAGAATTATAATCGGATAGTTACATAAGACTGAACATGATATTCTCTAGCCACTTAAGATGTAATAGAATAGTCACATGTATTTCAACACCAAAGAATTCTTCAATAGATAATTCTAGAAGATGAATTTTTATGAGGAGATACTTTTTATGTTTTCAACCAAGATACCTCAAGGTTAAGAGTGCATAACAGTCATGAATGTTGTGGTAATCATATGAAATTCAATGCTACAAGATATTCTCATAGGAGAAGGAACAAATTCCATACAATAGTATAAGAGGAGAATGCATAGTTTATTATTAAAGGATAGTTCAGAGTGACAATTCCCTTTTAATGGTCATATTCATGGAGGATAGTCCTTATGAAGGGATAAAATAGGGCATATATTTCTAAATGTTAAGTGGATAGTACCTTGTCTATGGAGTAGATACCATTGAAGATAATTGATAGAAAATGATAGTATACAATCAATAAAGCAAGAGAGCATTCCTCTATGATGTGAAGAACTTCAAAGTTATAAATGAAAGTCTACAACCATAATGTGTGGATATAATAACGTAGTCATCATTATAAGTATAGTTAACATAGGATAAGGATAGTAATAATATCAATATCCTAGCAACATTCATGATCCCAATAGTGAGCAGAGAAATGGTATGCTACAAGCTAGTGATAAAAGTTAAGAGGATAAGAGTGAAATGGTATGCTACAAGCTATTAATGCCACTAGCCTATATTTTTGGAGGACAACAAAATAAAAAAATCTAATTAGTAGATTATGAAGTGCATAACAACCTAAAATAAAATTAATTAAAAATTACAAATCATACTTACAAACTGTCTAGAACCTTCAACTTATTAAACATTATTCAATTACAAAATACAATTTTTTTATTTTAAAATTATAAATAGTCTATATTACCTGAGTGAAACTTTGATTTCCACCTCCATTGGTAGGTGTTGTTGTCGAAGCTCCAAGATTAACCTATTCAACATCCAAAATGAGATATAAGAATACCATTCATATAACATTTAGCTATTTAGATATAATATTTATAATTATTTACTAGTTACATACCTATGTAGTACATGTGGTTGAGTAATAGGGAGGTGGAGAACTGCTAGAAATAGAGTGAAAACTATGACCATAAAATTTCCTTATAATCATTCAAATAATTTAGTTAATCTTGCATTTCAAAAATGAAACTTAATAAATTAAATTCATTGAACTTGCTAATATTTACCTAACTATCAAGGCTGAATGCCTCATTAAGGAGGGAATTTATTATCACCAATTGATCAGCTGTAGATTTACCCTAGGCACCTGCATCTTGACTATGTGTGGAATCATAACAATAGGGTGACCCACAAGCTTGAAATAATGAAGTTGAACTCTACTCCTTGAAAACTCACCCAACTCACCTTGTGCTAGAGGACTAGTATGTTGTATGAGGCTCTAGGTCAAGGAGCTAATTGATTGTAATGTATTGACCTCAACACTCTCCTTCACAATCAAAGGGATAGTTGCATGCTCATATGATATTCTAGAGAGTTCTCATCTCATTGGTCATTGTGCTTCAATAAATGCCCCCACTCTGTCCTATGTAGAGCCCCCACCTCTACCCTAGAAGTCCCTCATGTCAAAATATTTTGGACTTGTATTGAAGATAACTTGACAGTAGAGTTCCTCAAAAAATATTATGGCATCTCATTATTGTTGCATGGAGGATGATAAAAAAACCATCCACCACCTCCTGCAAAAATTGTTCTTTATCCCTTGGTGGTTGCACCAATGGATAGGGAACATCTTGCAGGAAGGATGCAAAGGTAGATTTGTTCTAGGGTTTATGAATAGTGCACACAAGTCAAATTTTGTAATTTTTTAATCTTTAACATTTGTATAGGATAATTTATCTGCATAAAATTCTCTAAACACTCACCTCTTCTTCAACCAACTACTTCTTTTCTTTCTAATTCAATCTACATGTGATATTATGAATTCAAGTGATTGAGTAAGTGTGGTTCTTATTGCATAGACAATTTTTGTTGCACTAAATGATTGACCTATTAATGACCGATACTTTTGCTAGAGTTAATGAATCCATGTGAGGTGAATAAGCCATGTCACAAACCTAAGAGTTGCATTGCATATCACAAGTAGACCAAGGGCACACATCTTGCAACAATCCCCCCTAACGCAAGTGAGGGGTTCAAACCCATGACCTAGGCTTTGATACCAATTGTTGCATAGATGATTGTCGTTGCACCAAAAGATCGACCTCTTAATTCTTAGTACAACCACCACATTTAATGAATCCATGGGAGGTGATTAAGCCATGTCATGAACCCAAGTGCACATTTCATAGCACAAGGAGACAAAGGGTGCACACCTTTCAATAGTTCTATGTGAGGTTGAGCTTGTAGGATCTTTCAACCTTGCAATAAACTCCTCAATTTATTTTTCATTATTTTCATTTTTCCCCTTTAAATTTTCTTGAGTTCCTAGAGCATGTTGAGGAATTATTGGAAGTGTATTTTGGGGTTATTATTTAACAAAAAATTGGAGATGAGGTGAGGGTGAAGCCACAATAGTGGTTTACAATTGAAGTGAGGAAGGAAAACTCATAAAAATGAATGCATGGAAAAAAACTTGATTTTAGGGGTTCGTATGAACTTATTGGTTTGACCGAACCAATTAGAAGTTTGCTAGAACCTAGGTTTAGGTGAACCCTTTTCATACTTTCCCACCAAAAAATCCAACAAAACCCCTTATATAAGGGGGGTTTTAAAATGAACCCTAGTTTGAACGAACCACCTTATTCCTCATCCCCCCCCATTGAGACACAAAAAAATCTTAAATTTTGGCACTTTGAACCTCAGGTTGAGGATGAAAATGGAGGAATTTTCACAAACCCAATTGGAATTAGATAGTCCTCAAAATGAGCTATCCAAGGAATATAATCTTAATATGTTTTGGTTTTATTATGTATTTGTTTTTCTAGTTTTATTAAACATAGGTTTTTCATCAAAAATCAAAGTCTCTATTCTGCACATGTGGAAAAATAGCAGATTATCAAAAATAAAATTGAAAAATATGAGTGCAACAGATATTAAGTCCTTGATCCAACAAAAAATAAATTGAATTTTGATATATACAAAAAAAGTTATGCGTTATACAGTCGTGCTATGTCTGAATTGTAATTGGTTTGACTTCGAAACTTGATTAAAGAAAAAATATTCAATAAAAAACTATCTAACCAAGTGGAAGCACTAGATATTAGAGTTATGAATCTAAATTTGAAAGAATTAGAATTTTATCCTTCATGGAAAAAAAATTATGCATTATACGGTGTGCATCACTTTTTAAAAATGTTGTTTTTTCAAAAAAAACCATTTTTCGTGGGAGATGGAAAAAAAAATGCAATCTGATTCCAAGAATTTTGAAAAAAAAAATTTAGAATCTATAGACAGAATGTAACGAGACTCTAGTTTGCATCAACTTCAAATTCTTCATGGTTTAGCCACTATAGGTGCTCGAATGTGAAGATTGAGTTTAAAAAAATAATTTCAGTGTCCAGTTTGGCCAAAATTTGTAAACCACTATTGTGGGATCACCTATAAATTAATATTTTGAGGAGGAGGAGGTGCATATAATTCCGTGAAAATCAAATAAATTTACATCAAAAAACTTATTAAATCTACCTATTTAATAAAAAAATCACACAAAAAAATAATAACTCACTTCTTTGACCTCCTCGACATTGTGGCAGTGTTTTGACAAAGAGTCATGAAAAAATGGAGTGGTTTGAGTGAGCAAATTTTTGAGGGTTTGTAGACTGCAAAAAAAATTGAGAACAATACAAAATGGATTGATGAAAAAATTTTGTTTAAAAAAACTAAATTATGTTCATGTTATAATGCAAGCATGTTTTGGCCTTGTAGTGGGCGAGCCTAAGGCTCAATCACTCTAAGCCATAATGCGAGTGCGCTATAACACACTCACATTTTGATTTTAAAACAATTAAAATGGTATGTCGCTTTTTGACACCCCATCTTTTTGCACCCACCCTTGTATCTATTGTGTGGATATAGTGATTTAATTAGATATTAAAATTAATATAGCTCTTCAAATAAAAGTTAAAGTAATAATTTCTTTTCATTCAGGTAAAAATAAAATATAAGAATAAAAAAATTGAAATAACTTATTTTCATTTAATTTTTGAAATTTTCATATTACTAAAATAATTTTTTATTTATTTATATTACTGTAATTTTTCTTTCATTTTTGAAAATGTATTCTCTACAATCTTGAACACTATTTATTAATAAATATTTTATTTAAAAATTAACTATATACTTAAGATATTAAATACATTTATTTAAATTCATTAAAACTTATCTATATCAAATTATGTTTCATTTATAATTCTTTTTTAATCAATATAAATTTACATTAAAAAAAAAACATTTTTTTTAATAATAACAATTCATTTATTTCAAAATCTTCAATAATTAAAAGTTTAAAACAAGTTATCTTAAAACTAAAAATAAGAGAAAATATAAATTCTAAAACAAGTTAAATATAATTAAAAATATTATTTGATTTAAAAGAATGGAAAACCATTTAAAAATTACAAATCTTATATGCGCCATTACAGATTTTGTAAAAAGTGAAAAAAATTGTCTCACAAAACCAATTGAGGGGTGATTTATTCAAGGAATTATTTAATCAAATAAAATAGAACAATTTGCCCTGATATTATAGGGCAATGATTCTTTTAATTTCCCACAACCTGCTAATTTTAACGTCTTCATCCCTGTGAGATATTTGAAGCTTACTGGCCATTCTTGTAAGTTGGAACAATGGCTCGTATCTAACACTTCCAAATTTTTGAGTTTCCCAAAATTAGAAGACAATTGTTTCAACCCAGAGTAGTGCCTCAAATCTAACTATTTCAGATTTTTGAGTTGCCCAAAGACTGTAGGAAATTCTTTCAACCCAAAACAGTGGCTCAAATTTAAGCTTTTTAGATTTTTGAGTTGCCTAAAGTCAGAAGGAAATTCTTTCAACCCAGAACTGTGACGCAAATCTAACCATTCCAAGTTTTCGAGTTGCCCAAATTCTGAAGGTAATACAGTTAATGCTGAGCAACCTAAATCCAAAATTATCAAATTGTTAAGCTGCCCAAAGCTAGGAGGCAATACACTTAAGCTGTAGCAGCCGATGAAATACATATATTTCAAATTGCTGAGTTGCCCAAAGCTCGAAGGAAAAACACCTAATGCACAACAATGATTTAATTGCAATTCTATCAAATTGCTAAGTCACCCAAAATCTGAGAATAACTCTTTCAATTCAGGGCACTCCCATAGACACATCCTTTTTAGATTAGTAAGTTTTACAAATTCTGAAGGAAATTCTTTCAATTCATTGCAATCGCTTAGAGACAAGTCTTTTAGATTTCTGAGTTCCTCAAGTTTGGAAGGAAGTTCCCTCAGCTGGTGGCATCCATATAAATCTAATTCCTCTAACTTTGTCAGTTTTTCCAATCCATCTGGTAACATTTGCATATTTTCTAGATGATAACAGCTTAATTTTACGAGGGACGAAGCTGACGTGACTCTGGGAGGAATTTTAGAATATGCAACTCCTTTCTCAGCAGAAAATGTAATGGACATAACATGCAGGCTAAGAGGGAGTTGCATATTTACACAATAATTATGAGAAAGGTTCTCAAGTGTCATTATACACTCTAATGAAAGTTAATTGAAATCATATAGTCTGGAGAAGAAAGATCTTACCTCATACAAACTCATGGATTGGGTGAATGGGCCGCTGTAGCAAGCAAGATGCTCAAGTTTCTTAAACTCCATTGGTAAATTAGGAATGTCACTAGGAATTATGAGGCATGTGAGTTGTTTAAATGGTTTATGACATTTCCATCTGAATGATATTAGCAGTTGTACGTATAGTACTCTTAAGGAATTGCTCATACACTTAAGATTTTCAGCATTAATTTCGATTCGAGGTTGCTTACCTTCACAAAAATAGATGCCTTTTAAATTTTTGAGTCTCTAGACCAACATAGAATGTATATATTATTATGATTCAGAACAAAAAAATGTATTTCAATAATATTAACAACAAACATTGTAACTATGGCATACCTCTTCATCTTTTAGACAATCTAATAAAGTTTCAGGGTCTGTAATTCTATTTTCCTCTAACATTTTTTTCCCTCTTGCTTGAACTATGTCATGAATAGTCATAGAACCATGTTCAGATCTCTTGATGAATGCTACTTCTTCTAGGGCCTAGAATTCCTCCTCTCCTATTGAATCCATTTCAAACCGACATAAATTTGGACTAGTATAAAAGAGAGAAGTGATATCTAGAAAATCCTCTTTCACAGGTGGTAATAAGTTATGGTACACAAAATCAACCATACAATCACTAATATCTTGCACCTTCTCCCCTACTTTAAGCAACTCTAATACCATTATATTTATATTTGTAGTACTTATAGTGAGTTGAGCACCATCTAACTCCAGCAGAAGTGGAACGCCACCACACAGTTTGAGGAGGTCACTTATATGCTTTTCATCATTGTGGTCGATGGCTCTCTTCAACAAAATCTTTCTGGCCTCTGTCTCTAGAAGAGGATTCACTAGATATTGTTTGCACTGAATTTTCTAGAAGGGAAATATGTCCGTCTCCTTTAGATTTCTGGTAGTGACAAGTAATCTGCTTTTGGGTGGAAGGCAACTGCCCAAGTCTTCAGGCAGAAGTTGTCTGAGATCTGTCATTTTGAGTCTGTTGTCAATGTACATAAATAAAGGCTAATTAGGATTCTTTTTTAAAACCGACCAGATCTTTTTTCAACCATTGTCACAGTCTGTCAATTTAACATTCTCTTTAAACACTTCATTCAAAATGAGCTCTTGGCCATTTTGAACATCCGTGGAACCCCGACGACTTGGCCCCTTCGTGGCCGTTTTTGGGACTTCGTCCCTCCTTGGCCATTTTGAACATTCGTGGAGCCCCGGCGACCCGGCCTTCGGAGCCCTGGCGACCCAGCCTCTAGAGCTCGACCCCTCCATGGCCATTTCCGAGACTCCGTCCCTCTGTGGTCGTTTCGAGCTTCTAGTTTTTGTCAAATGATTCCAATCTTAAGGAAGTTTTTTTGGGAAATCCTCCTTCCCCTTTTCCCATGCGCTATAATTGAAAAATCTTGGTTTTGCTAAGTTTTGTGAGGTCTAGGAACTTCCCTTTCAGTTTGCTATCCCTCATTCGTTGCCCGCCCCCTTAGGCCCGCATTAATGTTTATGGTCTAGATGAGCTCCAAATATGAATATTGTGATCTTTTGATGATGCATGGATGGATCTAACAAGGATTTTGCAAGATTTGACTAACATTTTCCCTGATTTGTGTATGAAAGCACTTACGACACTTCATGTATGCAGGATTAAAGGAGCCTACTACGGGTCTGTTAGGAGATCCATTGAGAAAGTTGAACAAGGAAAAGTGCATCGCTCCTGTCACCATTCATTTCATGTTCACCTCTCCCTGTAGCACCCACCAATAGGATCGATGTTAGAAGAAGGCCTGTACCCAGGAAGTTAATGACAAAAATGCAAGAGGATGGCCTTGAAGAAGGCATGAGGGAGCTGTCCAACTTTTCACCAGATGACAAAGAACTTTCCGCCCAAATCAGGGGCAACCAATCAATTGATGTCAATCGTCGATGGGCTCGTTTGATCCAAGGAAGAACATTGGAAACACATCAAGTAAGAAGACAACTTTCGAGCAGTTTTAGCTACAGTAAAAGGGCAATCAGCTAAATGACAAAATTGCTATAGTGACTCGCACTAGATGACAAAATAGAGAAAAGACAAGGAATTTATTTTTAATTGCTAGATAATGGGGAGTAGGTGAAACCCTAATGTAAATCAAATCTGGTCCATTCAATGTAATTCAATCCTAGCCATTCATTTGGACTTTGGAAAACTATAAATAGTGGCTATTGTAAAAAGCATTTGCAACAAAAGGAGACAACATTGCATGATTTTATGGATGTTCTCTTTGGTTTTGCTCATTTTGCATGCATGGTTCTACCTTCTATTTTAGTTTTAGTATTAGTTTCTTCAATGGTTGTCATGATGGTGTTGCTTTTATAGTATTTGATGAGTTTCCAACCCATACTTTTAGCACTTGTTGATGACAAGCTATTGTGCAAAGTTAGCCTAGGCTTCTTTATGTCATTGCTGCAACCTAGTTCATCTATAAAACTGCCTTGTGATTCCAACAAATCACATCAAACAACTAAGATATTCCAAGCACTTTCAAGACATTACATTAGAGACCTTATGATAGTGTTCTGCAATCTAATTGTGGAAGATTTTCTTTCAAGAGAGGTAGTGCACCTACACACTGCCTGTGTTGAGAAGTGCATAAAAAACACATCAACAAAGTCTAGAAAAGTGTAAAAGTTATTTACAACACTTTACAACACCTTTACAAGACATGCATTTTATTTTGTTTACAAGGGCCCAAGACCTAATGTGGATGTGTAAAACACCTGACAACACTAGATCAAGGTGATATTAAATCTAATTTATCATTAAATATTCCTGAATCAAGCTAGGAGTATTTTTTCTACACTACACTCGATAGCAGTTTCATTTGCATTTTTCTCTTCTCCTTTTCTTCCAGTTTCCTCTTCTACCTTTTCAATTCTCTCCTCTTCTCTTTCGTCTTCATTTTCTTGTTCTTCTTCTGTATTCACATGAGAAGAATATTTATCTAGAGAATGAGTATGTTCAACTTTTGTAGGATATATATCAAGAGTGTATACTTATGCATCGGTGTATTCTAGTACAAGATTTGCAATGCTTTTAGAGTATGGTCCCTCATGAGAGAATGTGGGGGTAGAAGATGATGGAGCAGAGCCATCATAGATCAACATCCCAAGTTTTCTTGCCATGCTTGTAAGCCTGTCAATGGTATCTGCTTTCAATTTGCCTAGAACTTCTTTGTTTTCCATAAGGGTATGTTCCCTTTTCTTTTTTCTCAACCCTAACCGACTAAGTTCATTAAAACTTGCTAATTCTTCCTGTTTCACAAGTTTAGAGACAATGGAAATAGCTTCACTAATAATGTCCTTGTCTATTTTCCTAGCTTTTGGTAGAATTGTATTTAGACCAACAGATAGACTATTAGGAATATTCTCTTTGAAATTATCTATATTTCCATCTAATCTTGAGCAATACAGAACAAATGCTTGCATTATGTTTTCATTTCCTTTGGAAGTGACAGAGTTGTACAAGTCACCAACCTCTTTGGAGTTTCCTTCTACAAGTAGTTTAGATAAAGTATCTACATCAGGAGGATCATGACTTACCCTTTTCGATTTCTTCTCCCAAACCTTAATTTGGTACTTGTCGTGGCTCGATTTTGATTCAGATTCAACAAAGATAGGGAGCCTCAATGGCTTTCACTTCTTTTTCCTTCTTGCTTTGAGTAGGCGGAGGAAGACCTTTCTTCCTATTACCAGATGGACTCTCCAATTCTTCTTATTTTGCAACGATACCAAGTGAGCTATCAGTTGTACTTCAAGTAATTCTTTTGATAGTTTTAAGTCCTTCCTCTATCATGCCACTTTCTTCCTTAATCTCTTTTAGAACCTTCTGTACTCTCTTTTTGCTTTCCTTTGAGATTTTCTCATCCAGGATTTCTCTAAATTTTTCCTATGTTGTGTTGAACATTTCTTGAGAGGTGTCTACCAGAATTTCTAATAGAACTTTTGCAATACCTTCAAAATATTCTTCTTATACTTCATACCCCAATTCTAGTATCCACTGAGTTCTTGGTACAACTACTTCCATTACACATTTTTTGACTGTGACTATGAATGTGATATCATCCTTATAATTGGTGACTACAAATTTAGAGATTCTATCTTGGTTGTGCATCTTATACTAGAATGGAGAGAAAAATGAAGTAAATACCATTTCTTGTGTAGTAGTATCAGAATACCTCCTCATTCACTCAATAATCTAGTGAGCAATTAGTTCTTTGGATGACCACACTATTAGACCTAGACTAGGCATTGCACGCATTTAAAGTAGAATAGCAAACAAAGTGCAAGGGTTCCATACTAGAATGTGACTTTCTTCCTACTTCATTTGCATTGATTCAAATTTTCAATAAATTGTTCTCTAATGAGCTCACATAAGTCGTAGTCCACTCCATTTACCACCATATCATATGGAGTGTAGACAGCTATAGCTGAGATGGAGTTATCTATGTTGGTGTAGTAGATTTTTTTTCCAATGACCTAGGCAGCATACCTCATAGCTATATTTGTCACTGTATCAATTGCTAGAGACCTATCGTCAAAAATGACCTGAGTTAGGTTTTCAGCTTCCTTATTTTTTATTGCCTTGGGTATCAAAAGAATAATAGTGTCATTCAACCCAATAAAAACCTTCATTACTTCCTTGCTAATTAAATGAGCTTCATCTAGCCATAAGAAGGTGTCATGGACCCTACTCATAGCCATTCACACCCATTTATCATGAAAATAGAAATGTGGGAAGTTGTTCCATAAATGCAATTTCTTTTCTACCAAAACCTTATATTCATATTTAACATTGAAGTCAACACCAGTAATTTCATTTATCAACAAATCAAGTAACTTGGTGTGATTGAACTCTTTGAGCTTTGAATGAATGTTTAAGCCCTAACATTTTTCATTGGAATGACTCCATGTGGGATTTTTGATAAAAGGCTAGCGATATCATTTTAAATTGATATATCTAGATACTTCTTGAATTTAGAATGAGGTTGAGATATCACATTGACCAGAGTGGGAGTAGCCATAACTAAAAGCATTGAGAAATACAAAAATTCAAGAAAAATACCTCTTGCAGATCCTCAAACCCTAGTACATAGGTCGGCTTCTTTCTTATCCTTAGCTCATTATAATCATTTCACTTGAGTGATCAAAATGACTTGTTGATTTTACTTTTAAGCTAATTTCATAATAAGTGCACCTTTTTGCATTAAGTGTGCCATAACACTTATCATGATTCCCTATTCATTGGACTAATGTGACTTTACCAAATGTCTGCAAAAATGCTTGTTCATAGTTCCTATCTACTAGAGACTCTTTGATTGAATACATTTTATAAGCTTGCAATCCCCCTTTTTTTTGGAGGAAGAGGTGATTTGAACTTTCTCCCTTTGGGAAATAGCTAGACAGTGGCTAATTACTAAAGTAGAGGCCTGCACTAGAGTTGGATTCATTATCTTCTTTCTTTCTATAGATCTTCTCCATTTTGGCCTTAACCTTGTATTTATTGATATTCTTCCTAGGTTCGGCTGGCTTGACTATGTCAATTTTGTAGAATCTTGCAATGTCTCCAATTTTATTACAATTATAACACCTATTGGTTTTCTTCTTTTTTCCTAACCAACATCGTTCAGTCTTATGTCCATATGCATAACATGTATAGCAATAACTACTGAAGGAATCGTTTCTATTTGGTTTCAACATTTATTATCTTTGTAACCATAACCATTGCAATTGTGGCATCTACTGGAGTAAGATCTAGCTTTCTAAGTCACATTGTTTCTACAATTTAACACTTTATGACCCACTTTATTGTAATTGAAACAACGACCATTAAAATAAAAGGGTCTTCTACTTTCCTATTACTTTTCTAGAGACTTGCCTTTGTTTTCTTTTCCAGATTTGGTCTTATCTTATTTTATCAGATTAGGTTTATTGTGTGAGCATTCACCAACTTCATAGCCTAAGCCTTCCTTGTTTGCTGGTGGTCTTTGGGCTGCTAAAATTTCATAAAGATTTTTCAAACTTTATTTTTATTTGACCTCTTGCTTCTTTGATTCTCCTAAATATTATTTAAGAGATGCAACTTTTTGTTCCAACTTTTTGCATTCATTAGATTTTCCTTTGATTGCATTATTCAGATGTTCCTTGGTCTTTTCGCCTTCTTCACTCTTAGCTTTCAGATCAAGAATAGTAACATTTGTTGACTTGAGTTCATTACTGACCTCCTTATACCTTAGCTTGAATTTCCAATTTTGATCTTTCAGTTTACAGATGCAATCATTTTCCATTTGAATATTTTCTAAGAGTTCCTTATTTTCATCTTCAATAGCTTCAAGATCTTCAAAGATGGACATGAGTTCTTTCTGATCTATATGTTCAACCTTCGTAATCTCATATGAGTTGTTAGACTCTTCTAAAGGATCTGGCTTTGATATCAATTGTTGAACATCTAGAATACTGAGAGGTGAGGGGTGAATCAATATTCCTCTAAAAATATTAAAACTTTTGAATAGCTAACCATATAACATAATTAAAAGTACTGAACATAACCAATGTAACACACCATCACATAACATTGAGATTTTTACATGGAAACCCAAGAAGGGAAAAACCACAGAGAGGGTTAACTCTCAAGTATTAAGTAACCAGATACAAAATACAAAGGTGGCTCATTGCTCGTGTGGCTTACTGTCGGTAGGCTCATTGGCCAAAATATAAAAACCGGCTATAACAACTGAAAGATGGCTTATGGGTATATGCATGATCATGATGGGCCAAAATGTAGCGATATGATGGGTATGTGTAGGGTATGTGGCTGACGACTTTTTTCTTACCCAAAATTGATGAAACAAAAAGGGTTTTTAAAGGAGACTTTCTACTTTCCACCAATATAAATTATGCTTTACTTTGAATTTAATAAATTATTATTATTTATTTTCTATTTGAACTATGACTAAAGTCCTAATTCATAGGCTGATTGAAAAACATCTATAGCTTTCAAACGGTATCATATTTTTTGAATCCAAAACATGCATCACATTCTATGCTTCACATACTATAGGATTAAAAATTAAAATGAATTTCATGGAAGTTTTGACCAAGTTAAGGTGGTCAGACATACGATTTTTTATATTTTTTAAAAGTTGTAATAAAAAAATCATAATTAATTATTTAGTTGGAAAAAAATTACAAAAAAATA
>VDFB02053556.1:0-65130 GCA_007258455.2 Sequoia sempervirens
CCTTGTGATCTCCATCTGGAATGTTATCCCTTAACCCCATGAATTCTGAGAGTGCTTCATCATTTTCAAATATATCGAGAACTGGTGGTCCTCGTTGGTCATAGTCGATCAGTTGGGGGTAGACTAAGCGGATCTCATGATTTTGCGTATTTGGTTCAAAGGATATGGTACTAATCATACACAAAGTGGTATCTTCGAATAACCTAGGGAGATTGGATATGATATCTTCATCATCGCTACTAATATAGGGCTCAGTGATAAAATTATGTGTGTCCCTACCTGTGACTGTTGGTGAGTGTAGTTGTACTATTACCGGCTGAGGAGAAACATTAGTAGCTCTAACCGGAGGACATCGGCCACGTATGGTTATTCTCAGAGTGGCACATCCAAGACCAAGATTTGTTATGGGTCGCGTCTCCAGCATGATAGGTATTATGAGGCCGTTGTCATTTTGTCCCAATCTCTGGTTTCGGTCATAGCCCATTGCAAGCATCATGTGTAGGCCTCTGCTTCTTTCATCCATTGGTAATTCAGGTGTCGATCTTTCATCTCGATACAACATGTTTGATGGATCTGCTTCAATTACCTCATGGCCAAGGTCTCCCCACCTTGTGAATTCAGGATAATTTTGAGGATACATTTGTGATGTGGGAGCTTGATTTTCTTGTGAAGCGTCCTCGTGATCTTTGAATTGTGGTAACTCTCTATCACAAAAGCATTGTTAGGGAGCCTACCGGCTTCCACAACCATCCTCTTGGATGATAAGCGATATACTCCGGATATAGTGGGAATGGTGTCTACATGCTTGAGAAGTGGGCGTGAAATTAAGCCCGGGATCGATGTATGATGTGGATGGGCCCTCATCATTTTCGGCACTTGGGGGATTTTGTAATATTTGGCTTCAAGGTTCTTGCAGTATGAAAACGGCTCAGGATCTCCATGGATGGTAACCTCTTGTCCGTTATGTGTGAATTTTACACATTGGTGGAAGGTTGATGCTACGGCTTTCATTACTGGATCCATAGAATCGGGGAGAATGTTGTATGGTAAGTGAGGAGTCTAGGACGTGGTGGTTTCCATAAGCATTGGCCCTACTTGGATAGGGAGCTTAATTGTGCCCTGTGACACTCTTTCTTGGTCATCATATGCTCTGATTGTGATGCCCTTCCCTTTATCAATGGAATCTTCTGATATCTTTAACTGCTTGATGAGGCTAAAAGAACAAATGTTCAAACCTGCACCTCCATCCACCAGGACCCTTTTGATTTTGCTTTTGTTCACAATGACCTCCAAGTGAAGTGCGCGATTGTGAGATGGTTGGGCGGGAAAATCTTGGTCATAAAACGTAAGGAGATTAGGTGTTATGATGTTTCCGACCATAGCTTGGAATTGTTCCGCATCAAGATCTGCGGGGATGGTGGATGGGGCTAATGCTTCTTCGAGGATCTTTTTATGGGCCGATGACATTTTTAACAACTCCATGATGGAGATGTGTGCTGGTGTTCTCTTGAGTTGGTCTACGACATTGTAGCTATACGGAACGGCTCTTGATGTAGGGACTCTATTGGGTTGGGATGACCCTGCAATGGTGACTTTTCTGCCTCTTGTGGTGACTCCACAGTCTTCGGCATGGGCGCCCTTGATGGTGATTACCATGCAGTTTTCATTGAGGTTGGCAACAACAGTTTCGTATACATGATTTACACTGCCTTTTCCTTTATCCTTGTTATTCCATTTGTTGCCATGATTCGGCATCGGATTCGTGTAGATTTTAAGATCTTGATTCCCAGTAGGTGCTTCCACATTTATGATTCTTTTGTCGATGAGATCTTGGATGATGTTCTTGAGTCTCATACAATTGTTTGTGGTGTGGCCTTTGATCTTGTGGAATTCACACAGTTGATTCTCATTGTACCAAGGAGGTTTGACATCAGGTTCTTGATAATTCTCAAACGTGGGAGCTTGGATGAGTTTTTCGTCGATTAGCTTTTTCATGATGTCCTCAAGTGGTTCCCCCAAAGTAGTGTATTTTCGTTTGGGGTATGTTTTGCGTTGATGTGGTCCTCTTTGGTCATTGACGTTATTGATGGTGGGATTATTGTTGGGTTGATATGTTGTGTGATGAGTGTTTTGGCGTTGTGGTTGGATTTGGGGTGTGGGTGTATTTTGGCGTGGACCACTAATGACCACCTTGGCATCGACGACACCATCATTAGTGATATTCTTGTTTCTCGCCCATGTACGAGGTTTATCATTGTAATTTGATGGTGGGCGATTGTTTTGTGATTCGTGATATGATGTTGATTCGATGGGTTGGGTCACAAGGGCTCTTTCGATGCTAAGCGCCTTGGAGATCAATTGATCGTATGTGGTGATACCTTGAACTTTGAGGTGGAATGATAGACGACTTTCAAGATTAGCTATGATTGTGCAGACTTGTTGCTCTTATGGCATGGTCCATTTGCTTCGATTGGCCTTGAATCACCATCGTTGAAGAAATGAAGCGAAAGATTCATTCTTTCCTTGTTTCAGAGCGTAGAGTTCTTCGAGACTAACATCCATTGTAATGTTACAGGCATAGTTTCTAATGAATGCATCTCTAATTTCTTCAAATGTCCTAATGCCTGAAGGTAAGCGAGAGAACCATTCTATAGCATTTCCTGCTAAGCTCCTAGGGAATAGCCGCATCAGATAAGTATCGTCATATGCCACCTCCATACAATGAACCTGGAATTCCCTGATGTGATCTTCAGGGTTTCCTGTCCCTCGATATTTGTCAAATTTAGGAATCTCAAATCCCTGAGGGAATGGTTTCATGTCTAGGCTCCTATCAAATGGATAGCGACACAAGTTGCTTTGCGTTTTGGTTGTTCGCCCTGATTGAAGATCGAGTACTTGTTGCGAGAGCAACTTGAATTGTGTCGTCATATCATTCTGAGGATCAGGGGGTGGGATGAATGTGTTTTGGGGTGTTGCAATCATGGTTTGGATGGATGGGTTGGTTTGGATGGATGGGTTGGTTTGCGCATTGTTCAATGGTATCGGTATGTTGTGGCGGGCGAAGTAGGATTCTACTTGCTTCTGGATGAACAATGCTTATTGTTGCTCTTGTTATTGTTGCGCTAGGATTTTTGCTTGTTGTTGTACTTGTTGTTGTTCTAACAACGCTTGTTGTTCTTCTTGTTGTTGCGCTTGTTGTTGTTCTAACAACGCTTGTTGTTCTGCTTGTTCTTGTTCCCACAACGCTTGTTGTTGGGCTGCCAATTCTGTTGCTTCTTGTTGTTCTTGATATTGTTTTAATGCTTGTTGGTATGCTTACCATTGCGCTGCTTGTGCAAGAAGTTGTGCTTGTGCTTGTGCTTGTTGTGCTTGCGCTTGTGCTTGGGCTTGCACTTGAGCTTGTGCTTGGGCTTGTGCTTGTGCGGTTTGTTGTTGCAATAAAAGTTGTGCTTGAGCGACTCTTTGTGCTTGCAATGCTTGTGCGGCTTGGGCGGCTTGTTGTTGTTGTTGTTGCAATAAAGCTTTGGCTTGTTGTGCTTGTTGTGCTTGTAATGTAGCTTGTGCGGTTTTGGCAGCTTGCGCAGCTTGAGCGGCTTGTTGCACAGCTTTTTGTTTTTGCACTTGTTGATAGCCTCTTTGGAAAGCAGCTTGCAATGTTGCGTCGAATTGGTTTGATGTGGTGAATGTTGGTGGCGGTGGGGGTGGTGGTGGATTTGGAATGGCGTTTGTGGTGGTGGTGAATGATGATGTTGTGTTGATTGCGTGATTGGTGGATGGTGTTGTTGATGTGGTAAGTGGCATCATTGATGTGATTGGCCCTTAAGAGACCATGTTTTGCAATGTCGTGGGGGTGTTTGATGATGTTGCCATTTCTTGCGTGTTTGTCGTTTGTTGTTGTGATGTCAACAATAATTTTTGAGCATTTGGCAAGATGTTTTGTTTGATGGTTGGGATGTATGTTTTATGGATACTCGGTAGAGGGGGAAGCCCTAAACCAAGGAGTGGTGTTGATGACAATGGTGATGGTGGGAGAGGTGGATATGTAAGGGGGGTGAATCCTTGCGAAAGTGTTGTGGTGTTGAAAATGCCCCCTTGTCTGAATATGTCTCCCTCCTCTTGTGAATTTGTGAGAATAGGTGTTTGTGGTGCTCCATGAAATGATGTTGATGATAGGTCATAATGTAAATTGAGAGGAACATTTTGGTGTAATGAATTTTGGAGGGTGTTTTGTTCCATTGTGGTGTTTACGTCCAAGTTTTGGTTATTCACAAGGGGATGTGATTGAAGTTCATTGAGAAATGTGCTTCCCTTGTTGACATTTGGTTGGGTTGGAGCAATCGATGTCATGATTTTTGGAATGTTTTGCATGACGTTTTGGGATGGAGGTGTAGATGAAATGGGGATGGTGGATGAGATTGGCGGAAAAGAGGTCTCTACTATGGTGCTCACATCAAAATCCGAAGGCAACTTGGCCCCTTGCTTTGCTAGTTCAAGCATGTACAACGAAGGGTTTAGTTTCATCATGACGTTGATGATTCTATGGTTATCCGGATTTTGGAGCATTTCAGCTATTTCTTCGCGAGACATTCCAAAGGTGAGGTCCTCCCCTTGATTTTCTTCTTGTGGGTTTTGTGATGATGAGGGGACCAATGGATTGCTTGATTCTGCGAGATTCATTTCTGCGTTTGTTTGGCTAAGGTCACTTGAAGCGGGAATTTCTTTGTGGGCTTCCATACTCTTCTTGTATTGAGATCTTGTTTGAGCCATAAAACAAGGATCAATCTTCGAGAATATGGGAGATGAATCTCTTGATTCCTTGGATTAATCTCTATTTTATGTCCCAAAGTGAAAGTTTTTAGGATGCTTTTAGGATCAAATGTGATGATGATATGATGATGATGTTCAAAGATGGATGTTATGGATGTTTTGACTTTGATAGATTTTGAATGAAATACTAGGCTTTGGATTTTTGATTGGTTTGATTTTTGGATTTTGAGATTTTTGTCCTTGATCTTGATTTGGAGTTTGATTTGGATTTTGAACAAAAAGACCCTAAGATGTTTGATAATGATCTAAAGGATAGTTGTGTTCAAAGGATGATGATTTGGATATGTGTGACCAGAAGGATGCATCTACCCACACCTACCCAAACAAAATGATTGTTTCACTAAGTATATGGAGAAGGATTCATCTACATACACTAAGCTAGACAAGATGATTTGGATGACTTTGACTAAAGATATGCAAAAGGATGCATTCACACATTCCTAGCCAAAGGTGTTTTGATAAATGTTTTTAAGGACTTGATCTCAATGAGTTTGAATGATTGCTTGATTTTGTCATAAAGCCTAGTACTTCAAGGATGATTTCAAGGTTTTTCAAAAGATGATTTGTGAGATGGATTTTGATGTTTTGAAAGATGGATGAAAGAGGTTTGATTTGTTTTGATCCCTAGATGAACCTAAAAAAGACCACTTTGTATTTTCCAAGACCTAGGTATTGAAGAGCATGCATATGCTTCCTAAAGACCTTTGTTAACCAAGGAATGATTTGAACATTTTGGATTTCCAATCAATGATTTGTGCTTTTTGGGATTTGGAGTCTTCAACACACATGAAAGTTCATTTTTCTTAGCTTTGCTTAATGGATTTATTTTACCAAAAACACTCTCTTTGATTAAAGTTTCAAACTAAGATGTCCAATGTCTTAATTTCTTTAAACCCCACAAGATATTTTATGTGGAAATTTAATGAACTTAAAGGCAAGGGTTTTCCTATTGTTTACTCAAGAGAGACAAATTGAGATATAATCCAATGCTTAGAAACCTCTACGAACGTGAATTCATAGGGAAAGCAGTAACACATGGATTGAGTCAATGATATTTTTCTTAAAGAGAGTTTGAAATTTTGAGAATCATGTTGAATGTTTATTTGCAAAATGTTTTCGAATACACACTGTGTTTTCAAACAAAGAATAATTACAAGCCCTATGGATGTGTAAGACAATATTTGTTGGATTCCCACTTGGACAAGTCCAGCTACGCTTATCTCTAGCGGATGGTTAGATGCTTGAACCCACTGGCTCCCCTCCACGGCTCATTAACGTCAATCGGGGTAGCCAAGCATCAACACCCATGAAACTCCCATGGCATGCTTTCCATCTCTACTAGAAGACCGTAAGAGTGTGGGGTGGCTTCAGAATGACCGTTCTTGCACCAACAAATAGATTAAGGATTTTGGAAAATTCTAGTACATGGGTTCTAGTAAGGACTTTCGGTTATTGGAGATTGACCCATCTGGCAGAGTCCCCTTCGGATCCATCTTGTCCGAACCAACGCGTGATTATGGCGTTTAACCAAACCCTCATTTATATCCGGCTGGAAATACTCTTGGCTTTAGAGTGTTACCGGTTGAGTCGTCGCTTGGGTGAGTACTTTTTCCCCAAGGCAGGCCCTCTAAGATAAACAAAAGCGAGCAAAGACACAATCTATAACTCGATCGATCTTTGATGGCACAAAGAAAGAGAATGTACGCGAAAATGCCCCTACTCACACTCGCACAAGATGTTCAATTTTTAAGCCCAAATTGAAGTGTTTCAAAGCAATAAAATGTATTTTGAGTGTTTCTCTTGCACCCTAGATCGCACGAAGCGCAAGGGGAGAGGATACGTACTCAAAAGACAATCACACAAATCAAACACTTGTTCGTTTTATACCCTTGAAAGCAATTGTGAATTCGTTTTAAGCACCAAATGAAATATGAAGGTTGCTTGTTCAATTTTTAACCCAAAACGAAATCTAGTAAGTGTGTCCTAAGGTTCGTTTTAAGCCCCTTGCAATGAAAATCAAATTGTTCGTTTTAGACCCAAATGAAAATTAGTGTTCTAAAACGAAAAGAAAAACAATTTCGTGAAGTAGTGTTGATAAACACTTAAAGTGTTAAAAAACACATTATGTTTTCAAAAAAAAAGAAAAAAATCATTCTCCTTTCGTCTTCGTTTGCTAACCTCCTCCTTGTTGACTTTTCACTTTTCTTGTACCTTGTTCACTTTCCTTTGTTCGCCTTTGGTACCTCTTGGATTCCATTTAAAACATACGGAAGACACTAGTAAATATTTGTAGCAATAGTCTGCCATGCATTTTTACCTGTGAAGCATTCAAATGGGAACACACTACAAAAAACAATAGATGTAATAGAACTCTAAAATGCTCGAAAAAAAAGAAAAAAGGCAAGTGTTAATTGAACGAGATTTAGAGCTCAAAACAGCTAGGCACACCATCTCCAGCACATCATAGATTGGAAGTTTTGAGGCTTGATCGAAACTCTTAAGAAGGTTCTGCTCCATTGTTGACTAGCTTTTAATGTAAAATTCCAGCGCTGCATATCCTTACCAAACGGGTTAGAAGTATTAGCGCAGATTAAAGAGTAAGATAGTGATATAACCATATATAAGGTAAGATGATTCCATTAAATAACCCAACTACTTGGCGTTGGGGGTCTTGTCAGCACTTCATCAAGTTGGAAGGCGTGGCTTTGCAATCAGTGAAACTTCTGAGGATGTAAAGCAATCAGTGAAATGACAGCACCAAATGCGCGACCAGTATCTGTCTGCGGACTGCAAGGTGAGTGCCGATGGAATTAAATAACAAAGACATTTTTTATTTTTATTTTTGGGTACTTTCGAGCAACTGCAGTTGGTAGGCGTATTTTAATTCCTCTATCTCTGACTATCATCCATAATTTTAGGAAATTGCTATGTGTTTAGAGACTTGAGGTTTTATTTCTAACGTAATTTGCAAGTGAGACAGTAAGGAGACAAGTGACAGGCAGTAAAGGCGCAATAAGTGGAACAGATCTCATCATGACCCATCGACATAAAATCTCTAGATTCTCCTAAGCATACGGCTGTATACTTTCAAATATCAGTGGAGCATGCCTGAAACAACACCATAACTTAACCCAAAACTAGCTCTCATAAAATACAAAGAAAAGACTTTCAGATATGTGCGCAATAACTTTGAGACAACTGTCAACAGTGTTTCCCATCTTTCAAGCCACAACGTAATTGCATTCATGGGATACATAGAGTTTCCAAATACTTCTAGGATACATACTATTAAAGTATTATAAAATAATGGAAAACAGCAAGCTGAATAAGACTTTTCTTCTTGCACAAATGTCTTTTTAATATCAAAGCGCCTTTCAAAAAGATAAGAATAAAAAGCACTCTTGAATCCTTCACAAAGATAAACTGAAACTTCTGTGTATTTCCATGGTTAATGCGTGCTTTTAGTATAATGTGTCTATCTAAGACTAGAACGGAAGAAAAAGAAACTATAGAAGCGCAGGAGACTGAATGGCAGAACTATCATCGTGATTCAGCCCATGACTCTGGTGCAATAGCTGTACGTGTGTAGTGCAGGTGACTATTTCTTGTTCTGAGAATGATTCCTTAGCTGCAAGCAAGAGCAGTTTTTTTTTTTTTTTTTATTATCCCAAATTTGACAGATGCAGGAAAAGTTTGGGAATTATCACACCAACTATGTCAGATAACATACGTAAAATGTAGAAATATAAGAAAATTATCTACTTGGAAAATTTCTTTAAAAGCATAAAACAAGTCTATTTCAGAGATAATTAGAAACTTTTCTCAAATGTTATGCTAACATGATGCACAACTATAGAGAAAATCTTAGGCCCTCCTTCTAGCGCCATATGTGGGTGCCTTTAAAAATCTGCAAACACTAAACTCAAACAAGGGTTAGCACCTACAAATCCTTCAAGAACACTCCTATGGAATACCTTGCAAAGTGCTTAAAACATGTAACAAAAGGATGAAAGAAAGCTACAAGCATCATGAAAGCAATCACAAATTACCTATTCCATAGTTGGATTGGTGTCACATGTGCTAGTGACCCTTTCCCAATCCTTGATCAAAGTTCAAATGATAAAATGCAAATGGAGATGATGGATTGATGATGAACAAGATCAAATCTCAAATGAAGAGAGTAACCTTGCATGAAATTGTGAAGGATTTGCTCAAAGATGAAGCACCTATTTAAAGATTTTCAAAATGCCAAGTGTTGAAGAGGGACCAATGTGGGATCAAAAACAAGCCAATGAGTTGAGGACACTTGTCATCATGTGATTAGTTGATGTATATGCAAGATTTGGGAAGAGTTCAAGAGGGGAATTTTGAATTCAAATTTGCAATAAATTTTGAGAGGGGACAAGAAAGAAGAGCAATAAATGCCCTGTTTGACTTGTCATGTTGAGAGAAAATGAGGTTTTAATAAATCAATAAAATTGATTTATTGTGCAAGTGGCTAGATCTAGATAATGCAAGTGGGATGTGATTAGTATTAGATTAGGATTAGATGATGGTTATGCTGATTTAATGCTGATTAGATGATTTGACTTTTAGGACTTTGATAATTGATTTATTTAAATCAGAAAATGATGGAAAATGATTTAGGATTTGATTTAAATGAAGTCCTGATTTATTTAATTAAATGGATAATGCAAGATGAAGGTTGAATGATAAGGTTTATTTGATAAATGAATGGATGAAAATGCACTTGATTAATTGATGAATGATCCTAATGCGACATCTAATTTGACTGAATCCGATCGAATGCATAATGTAAATTTTGCATGTCTACACTAATCATTTTCCTATAATCTATCAAGAGATCAATCTTCTTATAATCTGTTTGATCAATCTCTCAAGGGGGCATATCATATTCATCATTATCCTTATTAGGATATCTTTGGGGCATTAACTAGTTAATCAAAAAAAAATTCTTTGAAACAATCCAATAGGCTACATTGTCTCAAAGAGGGGAAAAATGTACACTCAAAATTTATCCTCACAACCACCCTATTTTTTTGTCTATTAATTAAATGGATATTATTATCTGTTTAATTAATTCATTTAATAATCTCTTCTATTCATTCAATAATTCACTTAAATAAATAAAATATTATAAGCATTGCACCATGTGCACAATCATTAAATTATCCATGCATTAAAACCATTAAATCATTCATCTAAATTAACACATCATTAAATCTTTAATATTTATCCATTTACATATTCCCTTAAATCATAAAGGAAGAATGAAGAAGAATGGCTAACTATACAGTTTATGTTGTCATTGATGTCACCATGTTATATGGCTTGTAATTGCAACTCTAAGTTAGTGCTTGATCTGGTATTTTGGTTTGGTATCTAAATTGGTATACAAACTTCACCCTTCGGTACTTTGGTCCACAATCCTCCATGGTTGGTAGTTGTGGCTTGCAGTTTTGGTAAATAGTTTATGAATGCTGAAAGTATGTATGTTCATAATCTCTTGTGCTCTGGTGCTCGTATGGTGTATTGGCATTATTCTATTGATTACCTTTTGCAATTAAGTCTATTTCTAGCCGACTTCACGAATAGTTGTGATATGGTGAATCAATTTTTTGTTATGCAGATATATGTGCAACCTAACTTAGATCTATGCTAACATGATGAAGTGTACTACACATTTTGATTTATTGGCTGAAAATATTTTGAAATACTTGAGGTTGACAATTGATAGTTTTGATAAACAAGTATTGCATCTAATTAGGCTGACCTAATTGATGTTTGTGGATGGATTGAGTATATATATTGGATAGGTTTGAAGATTGATGGATGAATAAGTAGTAGTGATTGTGAAGCTATGAATGTGAAAAGTGCGAGGATAATCAAGTGTGTTAATTTAGTTTATTGAGCATCAATAGAACTGCACCAACACTTGTTAGGTGTACTCTCATCAGTTCATTTTGGCTATGAAGCCAACTTCTATTTTGTAATCTTTTTGTATGCAGTGAGCCTCCTTGTGTAAGCAGTGATATTTTGTATCCAGACAGTGAGTCCTATTTAAGGAAGTGAGCCCTTGGTAGTGAGCCTTATATATTCATTTTTGGAACTACTTTATATTGTGAGTTAATCCTCACCGTGGTTTCTCCCTTATTGGGTTTTCCACATAGAATATGGTGTTCATTGTGTTGATTTTTCTTTTTGTTATCTGCATTTCATGTTGATACTTAATAAAAGAATAGTGTGGTTGAGAAATTTATAAGTGTTGAAGCTTTGAGTTTAATTTTTGTGACGAGTGATTCACCCCCCCTTCTCTGTTGTCTTCCACCTTTTAACGATTGGTATCAAAGTTGTGGTTCCTTGGTGTAAAGCCTAACAACTTGAGGAAGATATTGAAGGCTAATTAAATGGATGATAAAGAAGAACTATGGACTACACTTGAAGATCTTGATAAGGCATAAAATGAAAATAGGGACTTGAAAGAAAATCTAGATGAGGCTAATGAATGTCTTTGGAAAATAAAAGAACAATTAAATAAATTCAAGGAAATACATAGAGAAGTATGTGAGCATCAGAAAAAAGAGATCATCGAATTAAAAGTGCTTATAGAAGAAAAAAAGGGAATTGAAGAATGTCTTAATAAAATGGTGCAAAAAAATTCTGATGAATACAATAGACTTGAATAAGAGGTAGTAAACTTGAGATTATAACTAGAGAAGGAAAAACTATATGAAATTTTTTTTAGATCTATCTCCAACAAGCTTGAAGAAGTACTTGTAGGATGGAAACCAATTAAAGAAAAAGGTGGCTTGGGAAATGAAACAGGTGAAAGTTTAAAAGACAATCAAAAGAATGAAGATGAAGGGAAGAAAAAAAGAAATTCAAGAAATTTTGCAAAGAGACTACCTTTGAGATAGCCTAATGCACAAATGTATCCATCTTTCAATGGTATCTTCTTTTTCTATAATAAATATGGTCACAAGGAAACATAATGAAGGAGTGGGATGAATCAATTTCCTGGTTCTTTCTTTGGACAATGTTTCTCATGCAAGAAATTCGGACATAAAGCCATTGAATGCAAATATCAGGAAATATAGTTAAGTCAAGTGATGATGAATATGTTTAGTGGAGGTAGAATGAATCAACCCTTTAATGGATACTACTATACCTATAACAAATTTGGACACAAAGCAATTCAATGTAGATTGAGAAGTAATGGAGGTTAGATTAATCAGAAAGTGTTTTCTTCTATAATTGTAACAAACTTGGACATATCTCAAAGGTCTGTAGAAGTATGAAGGGAAAGTAGTCTGCTTTGGTAGAGAATAATGAATCGGTAAAGAAAATTGACAAAGAAGAGATGAAGAAAGAGATGAATAAGATATGGAGGAAGAAAGAATAAGAATCTAAAACTATTGATGTGTTTGTTCCCTCATCTGATATGGATGATTCCTATAGGAACTAGATCGAGAATTTTCTTAGGGGGAGTATTATTAGAAAGTTGTAAAAACCCCTTGGATGAATGGCATATTTGAAGTTGGCACAAGGATGTAATGGGAAAGAATGAATAAATAGAGGTTTTGGAAAATAAACTTGAAGAAAACATGTTGGCATACTATTTTGTGGATCGAATTAGGGTTTTTCTATGTTTGAAAAGAATGGTTTTAGCAGCTTTTTGATGTCTATTGCATTTAATGCAAATTAGGGAAAACCAATGGTGTATAAGGTAAAATTCATAAATCTTTTTTATCACTTGAGCACTTGAAGAGTTTGAAAGGTGTCTTAGTGATTTAGAGCAATTCTAAAGGAATTTGAAGGAATTATTATGGATACTCAGGAATTATTTCTTAGTTTACAAAGGGGAAGAAGCGAAAAGGAAGAAGCTTCAATTGAATAGTAATGAATTCAAAAAAATATAAGCACGACAATGGATAGAGGATCATGTGGTGACATTCCACTGAAATTGAAAGGAGTTGAATTGAAAGAATTTGATCATAGAAAGATGAAGGAAATGGAGCTAGGGCTGAAGATAAATGAACTACAGAGCATAAAAACCCTAGGTATGGATTTGTGGGGAGAATTTCCCTGGTTTGTAGATAAATAATTCATCTTGTTCTTGTTAATTCGATTCAAGAATGACAATATTATGTTGGGAAAACCCTACTTGATCATGAAGGATGTGATCAAAGTGATTACTGGTTTATGCAATGTTGGGGATCTCCCTAGGAAGAAAACTGTGAAATACAAGGATGTGGAGGAACTTATTGGCATTTATAAGGACCCTTGAGCTCTATTGACAAACACTCTTGTGGATTCTACTGTAAGGTATGTTGCATACGACATTTTTTTATAAAATCTATTTCAAAAATTGTGAATGTTCGACTTTGGCTATTGTTGTATATCTTGCACACATGATGGTTAAGGAAAACAAGTAGTTTGATTTGTTTAGCCTATTACTTGAACACCTAACTAAGAATGCCTGAATTTCATTGGTTGAGGGTTATCCTTTTTAGTTTGGATCTTTGTTCGTGTGTTTGAAATTTTAATTTTTGAACTCACTACTAGGAAGAGAAAATGTTGAGTGGGAATCTGATATTCCTGTTGGAAAACAAGTTTATAGATACTTGGAATCATTGGAAGACAATGCAAGTGTTTGTAGAACATATTTCATATCCCTTAAGACAAATATGTTTTATGGTATGTCAATACTTAGTCTAAAGTGGGTTCATCCTTCGGTAAGAAAGAGTTGGAAGTTATCACTAGTGAGTCCCCTCCGGAACCTAAAAGGATGAAAACTATTGTAATAGATGTCTTAGAAGAAAATAAGAATGAAGAATATTTTTTGTCTGGATTTGACTCCTTTGATCCAAAGGATATATAGATGCTACTAGACAAGGGTGAAATCAAGAAGATTGGTGAAGTGTGGAATGTATGCTCTCTGATTATTGAAGAGAGAACATTGTTGGAAGGTCTCAAAGGTCATAAGTTTAATGCTATGATTGAGAGGAGATGTACCAAAGAAAAAAAAAGTGTTATTTGAACATATTAATGATACAAAAGAATGCATCAAAGAAATATCTAACATCTACATGTATTGTCTCTAATGAGCGACAACTATTGAAAATTTTAGAAGTAGAATTAAAGCCATTGAATCTGAGATGAATAGTATTTGAAAGAGTTTTGATTTCTTCAAAGACAAGGATGGAAAAATGAGAATAAGATTTGGTGAATTACAGGTGGATTTGTTGACTACTCAGAGGCAAAAAGAGGATATGGTTAAAACCTTCTAGTTGGTTAAGGAAGTTGTTGAGGTCTGGTTGGATCATCTCTCTGGAACTCTATTTGATGTAGAAAATTGTGAACAACTATGTCTGTCTTCTAATCAGACATCCTCCTTTACACAACTATCTTTATTGGATGGTATGAGTGCAAGAATGAATTCAGTTTTCCTTTCTTGGACAAGGATTCTTCTAATCATAAGAGACAGGTACAAGAAAATCTTTCATGTAAAAAGTGTCATACTCATTTGAATGTTTGAAATGGGAAGCTAGAATTTATGTGTATATACAAGGTTATCATATACATATGTTTATATCCCACCTTTTGGTTTCCACTTTCCATTAATGTCAAAGGGGGAGAGATTCATGTGAGGGGAGAGAGTCATGTGAAGAACAAATACACTGATAGGAGGAGAGAATGTTGTGTTTGGTAAATTTTGGCACATGTTCTCATCAATGACAAAGGGGGAGATTGTTGGAAGAATGAAGAAGAATGGATAACTATATAGTTTATGTTGTCATTGATGTCACCATGTTATACGGGTTGTAATTGCAAATCTAAATTAGTGCTTGATCTAGTATTTTTGTCTGGTATCTAAATCGGTACATACAAGCTTCACCCTCTGGTACTTTGGTATGCAATCCTCCACAGCTGATAGTTGTTGCTTGAAGTTTTGGGAAATAGTTTATGAATGATAAAGTATGTATGTTCAAAATCTCTTGTGCTCAGGTGCTTGTATGGTGTATCAACATTATTTTGTTGAATAATTTTTGCAATTAAGCCTATTTCTAGCCGACTTCATGAATAGTTGTGATATGGTGAATCAATTTTTTGTTATGCGGATATATGTGCGACCTATCTTAGATCTATGCCAACATGATGAAGTGTGGGTATGTGCAGGATCATCATGGAAAAATAAGCCCTTAAGTGGCAAAAAATTCTAAAAAATCAGAGTTAGGCAACTTGATGTAAAAATATTATTTCAAATATATGTAAGAATAGAATCTGTAGCAAATTGAATGTAGTTTCTAAACTAATAGGTTTATTTAAAAAAAAAAAAATCTATTTGGTGAAAATTTGAAATTTCAATGCAATAGTAGTTAAATTTTAGGGGAAAATAAGAAGTAGGTGTCTATTTGAGCACCCTAACCATAATAGAATGATAATATTTTTTTATAATATTTTAGATATAAGTAGAGGACTCATGTTCTGATGTGATACATATTTTTTTGTAAATTTTTTCCAACTAAATAATTAGTTATGAATTTTTTTATTATAAATTTTAAAAAATATAAAAACTCGTATGTCTGACCACCTTAACTTGGTCAAAACTTCATAAAACTCATTTTTTTTAATCCTATAGTATGTGAATCATAGAATGTGGCACATGTTTTGGATTCAAAAAATGTGATACCATTTGAAAGCTATAGATGTTTAACAATCAACCTATCAATCAGGACTTTAGTCGTAATTCAAATAGAAAATGAATAATAATTATTTATTAAATTCAAAGTAAAGCATAATTTATATTGGTGGAAAGTTGAGAATATCCTTTCAAAACCCTTTTCGTTTCATTAATTTTGGGTAAAAAACTAGTCATCAACCACATGGGCCATCATATCAGTTACATATTCCCACTTTTTGGCCCATCATGATCTTGTACATACCCATGTACTACACATTTTGATTTATTGGTTAAATATAATTTGTAAATACTTGAGGCCAATAGTTGATACTTTTGATAGAAAAAAATTGCATCTAATTAGGCCGACCTAATTGATGCTTGCAGATGGATTGACACGTATATATATTCGATAGGTTTTAAGATTGATGGATACAAAAGTAGTAGTGATTATGAAGTCGTGAATGCAAATAGTGTGAGAGTGATGAAGTGTGTCAAGTCAGTTTACTAAGCATCACTAGAACTACATCAACACTTGTTAGGTGCACTCTCATCAGTTCATTTTGGTTGTGAAGCCAACTTCTATTTTGTAATATGTTTGTAGGCAGTGAGACTCCTTGTGTAAGTAGTGATCTTTTGTATCTGGATAGTGAGTCCTATTCAGGGTAGTGAGCCCTTGGTAGTGAGTGTTATATATTCAATTTTGGAACTACTTTATATTGTGAGTTAATCCTCACCGTGGTTTTTCCCTTATTGGGTTTCCACGTGAAATCTAGTGTTCATTGTGTTGATTTTGTTTTCTTTTATCTGCATTTCATCTTCATACTTAATAATAAAATAGTGTGGTTGTTAAATTGATAAGTGTTGAAGCTTTGAGTTTAATTTTGGTGACAACTGATTCATGCCCCCCTCTCAGTTGTCTTGCTCCTTTTAACAATCACTTATTTAAATATTTAAGTCCATTTAATTAAATCATTCATTAATTTGAAAATCTATTTTAAATATAAAGTTTCCTAAACCTACATTATATCATAAAGCCACTCATCTATCTCTCTCATTCCCATCAATTTCATTTGATTAAATGATATGAGATAATTATGATTTCTCCACTTCACTCTTTTAATCCCACATCTCTCATGCAACTTGAATCTATCATGAGGACATCTATAAAACCCTCTTTTCTCACCAAAAAGCATATTGATTTTCTATCATACAATCCTTTCTTATGTTCATCATAGCTTTTTGTTGCACTTGTGCTTGTGAAAATTTGGGAGCGCCAAATGTATAAATCCAGATCTTGATGATAGGAGAACAATGGATTGAATTTTCCTTCTAAATGCTCATTTTTTATTTTCATAGATTAGTTTACTTTTTCGCATGCACTTTCATTTAATAAAGGCTTCATTTATGTTATGTTGAAATTTTGATTTTGGATTTATAGATTTAAATTAGTTGTTATAGTTTTTAGTATAAACAAATTGAAATAAGAAACTAATGCATGAGTAATCCATAAAGCCACAAAACACCTGAACACTAGGATTTTTATGTCAAAAACCAAAAATGGGAAAAACCATAGTGAGTAGTAGGTTGTAATATATTATATCTAGATATAGTATATTGCAGGGGCTCACTACCAAGACACACTATCCTTAAAAGGCTTACAACCAAAGTTAAGTACAATACAAAAATGGTGGCTCATTTCCAAAGTATGAACTAATACAAAGTGCACCTTCCTAGTGTTGTATTTCAGTTCTTTTGAAGCTATGAATATGAATGAGTACTTTGCTTAGCAGTTGCACAACAAATCTACTCTGAATCTAAACTTCTACCACTGAATTCACACGTTTGCATCATACAACACCACTCACATCTGATATGTCATTTATACTTACAAATTCACACCTCTACATGCACTCCTCAATTTGAAATTATCTCATGTATATATACCCAATTACATCCATGCACATCAATTAGGTAGGCCTAATTAGATATAAACAAAATAATCCAAAATAGAGCTCTTGTCGACACCATGTACAAGATTTGAAATCCTGTTTTCACTCAAGAAAAATGGGTAATACTTAATTTCAAGTTGACATGGACCTAAAATAGAACCATCTAACATTTGTAATTTATATTTAATGTTCTCAACCTATATCATGCATTAGGTCAACCAAGAATAGGACCTAATCACAAAAATTCCAATTATACACATGTTTCTCAAAATAAAAACCTTCAAGATTTGATACTTCTTCAGTTTCTCTTTGCATCAACATTAGAGAGACTACCTTTAGGACCGCAACATCAAAAAACCCTTCTCAAGAAAATGTGAAATCTCCCATGTTGGAATACTGATCAGATAGATGATTGTAATATACAAAGTTGAACTTTATCTTTGATAACTTCTAATACTCTTAAAAAAAAAATCTCGAAAACTTGAATATAGTTGTATGGATTAGTCATAATGATATGGTTAGAGGCATAGAGTTGCATATATTCCTATGGTGATGTGTGGACCCAAAAAAAAATGCCCTAGAACACAAAACCATTAGCAAAGAACATTTAACCAAACTTATGATAGATTAGATTTTTGGTATAGTTCATATTTGTACAAATAACCAAAACTACTTCCCCACAATGTTGACATCCATAAAAACAATGGGAAAGCTGAATCAACCTATGTATTTACACCTCATGCTCATGTTACAAGGTTGCATCAATGATGAAAGACTTCCAAACTTCCAACAATCTCCCCCTTTTTCATTGATGGAAACATGCATATCAAAAACATTTTTGATACCATGAAACAAAACCATTTCTTCCTAACCTTAACTCCCCCTTTCAAAATTAACCTTTACTTTCCAAACGAAGGTTTTCCAGACATCCAAATATGTTTTTCTTCTCAATATCCCTCCACTGTCTATCTCTCCCCCCTTGAAATCAATGGAAAAGGTCATGAAAGGGTTTGGTATATTTCCCTTGGATATATTTATGTATGTATCAACCAAAAAAGGATAATTGATAAAAAGGATAAGAACATATTAACCTGAAAATGATCCCTTGAGATTCTTCAAGGTATCATGCCAAGTAGCGTTTCCTTCTTCCTAAGAACCTTTTGCATCCACAAGAGTTTTGTATAGTAATTCATGCTTTGTTAAAGACTCTATACCTTCTTCCACAATGTTGGGACTGGGATTTATTTCTGATAGAAGATCAACACTAGCAAGGGCATTGGATACAAAAATTTTCCTTATTTTTACTAAATTTCAAAGTGCTACATATTGATTTATTACCTATATTCTTTGAATCTGTTGTGGTCTATAGAAAATGGGGTTTGAATTTTATCATATGACTTAGGACTGAACATACCCACTTTTTGCCTACTACATTAAAGGGTAACCCTAGAGATCTCGATGCAAAAGAAAAAGAGATCTTGCAATAGGGTTGTCCTAGGGGTTGAATATAAGCTAATAAAGGGTCCACCAACAAGTTTAGACTTGGAAAAATAAATGAAATGAAAGATGAGAACTAAACCCTAATTCAATGCAATGACATACAAGATGACCTAGAAAAGTAAATGAAACAACATAGAAAGCTATAGAAAGGACTATGCACACCTAGAAACCTAAAGATGGTTGGAAGGAAGTTTGAAACACTGGAATTTTTTCCTTTAATGTTGAGTGGGACTCATTTTCCAAGCTAGTAAAATCATTCTAGAATTTGGGTTTCTGAGCAGGAATTGGATTCAGCCAAATGGGTATCTGAATCTGCAAAAATCTATATTTTTATTGAAACTAGGACTCATTCGCTAGAAGTGGCGAATAATTCCAATTAGGGTTTTTTGAAGCTTAAAAGTTTGATCCTACTCTTCTTTTTTCTCTCTAACCTTCCTAATTTTTTTCCAGATCTGAAACCCCAATTTACAACTTGTAGGTGTTCTCCAATGTTTTCCAAGGCTTGATGACAACTTTGACAACTTTATGCACTTTGACAACTTTTCTCCAATATTGCTCCTTAGGAAATATGCAACCTAGACTTGAAAATCACATATATAAAGGAGATAATTTTTTTTGTTGGGTTAGATAATAGGGGTTTTCCTTGGTCAAACCCCTTGTTGGTAATTAAACCTTGAAATAAAATGAAATATGAATGCAAAATGATGAATGAACAAAATATGATGTTGCAACTCACCAAACCCTATCAATGAAGTGTTGCAAACATATGTGAGATGGCTGTAATGGATTTGGATCTTGACTCTTGCTTGAAGGTGATAAATCTTGAATGAAATGCTTGCTTGAATTATAAAACCCTACATCACAATTGTTAGCTCAAGAACAAACATTATGCATGGAGACTTTTGCATGATGATTGATGCTTGAATGTTGATCTAAAATGCTTAATAATTTTTCCTTGAATTCTCTTGAATTCTCTTGAATGGTCTTTTTAACTAAAACTTGCTATAAGGATGAATACTTGAATGATTGGGGTGAAAATGAGTGAAAGAACCTTGTATTTATACTTAATTATGCAAGAATTCTCGAAATTACAACACTACAAGCTGATATCAAATCTAGGAGAATAAAATCCAGCCAAAATTTTGAATTAATTTTTATTTTGGGCCAAACGGGACTCATTCACCCAAGATGACAAATGAGTCCCATTAAGCATAATTTTTGGGACCATTTTAAAAAATGCTTAGAAATGTGTGACACTAGGCTACAGACCCAAAATCCTAGGTGTGACTCATTCATCCAAGCTGGAAAATTTGTCCCAAATCACTAAATATAGGGTCATTCAATCAAAAATTCCTAAATTATGATTGGCTAATGATTGGTATCAGGATTATCCTCGAAAAAATGAAATAAATGATGCTTGTGGATGCAAAATAGGGCCAATTAAAGCATAAAAAATCCCAATTATTAATGATATCCCTAGAAAAGTGTGAAAGTGTGTTACAACACCTTACAACACTCCAAATAAGGCATGATTAAGGTTTATTTTGATTAAAAATAGGTTTATTAGGTTTAGTTAATTAATAAAACCTTAGAAAAGTGTGAAAGTGTGTTACAATACTTCACAACACTTTAGCAAGGTACCATTTCAATTCATTATTTCACAGGGGCCCAAAACCTAATGTGAATGTGTCACACATTACAACACTAAATCAAGGCAATATTAAGCCTAGTTCAGAAGGAGGGCCCAAACAAGCAAGGGAAAAGAAAAAGGGGTGCTTTTTTCATTACCACATCTATAAGCTAAAGAAGTTATGTTGAAGTTGGATGATGTAAGACTGCCTTTGATTGTACCTATCATTTTCCAAGCTATAAAAATCTTCTTCCTAGTGCTCAACCAAATTTCATTTTGACTCATTTCATTCTTTGTACTTAATGTCCTATTAGACCAATTTAGATAGAAAGATATTGATTCCTATGCTTCTCCTTCACAATCTTCAACATCATTCAATTCCTTCAAGACTTTATGGTATGCATATGCACATTTTTTTATGCCTTTTGGATTTTCCTTTGTAGTTCTTGCTTTTGACTCATTTCATGTTTGATATTTTAATCTAAAGAAGTATACATTCACTGAATCAACCATACTCTAAATATTTTCCAAAGTGGACATAGATGAACTAATGCTAGCACTGGGAATTACCTCTTGTAAATATTTTAATGGTACATATAGGTCTTGTGTATCATGATTTCATGCCCATGTTGGGTTACATCAAATTAACTTCCTTCTTGTTTTGTAACCTCTTGCTTGATGGAAACACCTTTTATTTTCTTTCTTGTTCTTCTTGTACTACCAAAGGCTTCAATAATAGAATTTTCTTCTAAACCTATATTGTTGAGGTCCTTTTGGGATTTCTAGAAGCAGTTTTACATAATAATCAACTTCCTCCATAGTTACTTCATAATCCAACTCATAAATCCACACAAGTCTAGGCTCAATTTCATCTATGTAACAAAAAACAATAGAGACAAGGAAATTGATGTCTCTAGAGTATTTTTCCACCACACTCTAGAATTCTTATTCTCTTATTCATCCTCATCTGTAACATTCCAAAGATTGCTACAAGAGAAACTTCTTGAGCATCCTAACCACCAAGATTCATCATGAGATTTCTTATCTAGTGTGTTATCGGTTCTATATTTATCCATTCCACTTTTCCAATTACCAGTGTCTCCTTCATGAAGTAGAAATTTAAGAAAACTATTAGAGTGTCATACTTGAATGTACTCTTTTTGTTCTTTTTGATCTCTTTCAAAATTTTCATAAGGTGTTGTCGAAGTACCTCACAAAGCTCATAGTTTGCACCATTCTCAACCATGTAAAATGCAATGTGAGTAGCAATAGTAGAGGCTCTATAGCTATCATTAGGTAAGAAAATTTTAGGTCGAATAAGCATTATGGCATACCTGATAGCAATATTTTCAATTAATTTTTGGACATAAATAAACTTCTACCTTGTAACTAGTCTTAAGGACCACAAACTAGTTATATCCCTTATTGTGTCTCTCTTGAATTTGCTTCAGTGAAGAATAGAGTTTTGATATTTTTCTTCTGGAACATGCCTCAATTTCACTTCATTTTCTTTAATGTTCATTTCCTTTGTATCCATATTTAATCTATAGATGCTCTGCAAACTTTCACATCACAATATTTCCTTCCCTAACTTTCTCCTATAGCATTAAATTTATTTTTCCAATACATATCTACCTGTCATGACTTGACACCTTGTATTTCCGGGGGATTTTATAATTTTTTTTTATTGCTCCTCCTAATACTTAGCATGGGCTTAGTTTTTAGAATAATTATCTATATTGGAGGAAAGAGCATAATCATTTGTAGTTCCTAAATCATCTCTATTTTTAGACTCTTTTTTATTTCTCCATATTTTTTCCATTTCCTTCTTAACCTCAGTAGGATCAAATTTCTTCATAGATTCATTCCTCTTTACCAAATTAGATTGTGTTCTATTTTTTCTTCTACAAACTTTTGAAATATGTATGCATTTGTTGCAAAAGTAGCATACAATATTTTTCTGTCCAAATTGGCTTATATTCATCCTTGATTTGTACTAGTTAGCCTTATCTCTAAATACATTGCATGTATAACAATATACATTAAAGGATTGAAACATTCTCCCTATATTATATGTATTCATTATCTGACTTCCACACTTAGTACTTCTATGTCCAAATTTCTTGCATGCATTTGTGGAGAAGAACCCAACATTCTAATTTATTCTTATCCTACATTCTATTTCTTTATGTCCATATTTATTTCATGAAAAACAAATACCATTGAATGATGGATACCTTTGTGAGTTTTTTTGTCTAATAAGAGGTCTTCCAACATTGCGTCTTTGATTTCTAAATTGTCTCCTACTACATTGCATCTTCTTTTGATTGTCATCCTTGGTAGATGTCTTATTTTTCTTTGAAATTTTTCCTTCTTCAATTTCCAAACAACTTTTTTCCTTAGAGGTTTTTTGTATTGCAAGTAATTCATCAAGAATTGTGGTACTTATATTGAATTTCTCCTCATGCATACTTGCCTTTTTCTAATAAGATCTCAGACTTACCACTTCTTGTTCAAGATTACAACATTTTTTAGTCTTGTTTTGTACCACTATATTCAAACATTCCTCAATCATATTCTTTTCTTGCATTTGTACTTTCAGTCTGATGATCTCTTCATTTGCTTGCTTCAACTATATATTGACTTCCCTATGTCTTTCTTTGAACTTCTTTATTTTTTCTCTCAATTTATTGATGAATTCATTTGCTTCTCCTAGAATTTCCTTCAATCTTTTGTTCTCAATTTCAACTCTTTCAAGATCTTCAAGAGCATCATTCAATTCTTCTTTGTCAAACATGTAGTCATCTTCTATATATTCAATTGCAAAAATGTCTTCTGAAGGAACAAGAAACTTCTTGTCTGCCATGTGTTCAAAATTCCAAGATCTTCCTCAAGTTGTTAGGATTTTATCCAAGGAACCAAGAGCTCTGATACCAATTGTTAAATATTTAGAATACTAAGAGGGGTAGGGGTGAATCAATATTCTATAACTTTTTGAACATAAAAAATTCAATCACCAACTGAAATAAGAAATAAATGCATGACTCATCCACAAAGCCACAAAACACATGAACACCGGGATTTTTACGTGGAAAACTCAAAATGGGAAAAAACATGGTGAGTGTTAGCTCTTAATATATTATATCCAAATATAGTATATTACAGGGGCTCACTACCAAGACACACCATCCTTAAAAGGCTCACAAAGCCAGAGTTAAGTACAATACAAAAATGGTGGCTCACTACCAAAGTATGCACTGATAAGAAGTGCACATTCCTTTTGTTGTATATAAGATCCTTTAAATCTCTAAATATGAAGTATTGCTCTGCTTAGCAATCACACAACAATTATACTATGAATTTGAACTTCTACCACTGAATTCACATATTCTCATCATATAACACCACTTGCATCTGATATGTCACTTATGATTGCACATTCACTCCTCTATGTGCACTCCTCAATTCAAAAGTATCTCATTTATATATACCCAATTACATCTGCACACATCAATTACGTCGGCCTAATTAGATGTAAAAAAAACAATCAAAAGTAGCTCTTATTGGCACTATACAAGATTTAAAATACTCTTTTCACTTAAGAAACACATGTAATACTTAGTTTCAAGTTGGAATGGACCTCAAATAGACCCAACTAACATATTCAATGTATATTTAATCTTCTCAACACGTATTATGCACTAGGTTGGCTAGGAATAAGACCTAATCACAAAAGTTCCAATTATACACATGCTTCTCAAAATAAAAACCCTCCAAATTTAATACTCTTCAGTTTCTATTTACATCGACATCAGAGAGACTACCTTTAGAACCATAGCATCAAAAAAACCTTCTCAAGAAAATGTGGAATCTCCCACACTGGTATACTAATTAAAGAGATGACTGCAATATATAGAGTTGAACTTTGTCATTGATAACTTTAAGTATTCTTCACAAAACATCTCGAGAACTTGAATATAGTTTTATGAATCAGTCATAATGATATGGTTAGAGGCACAAAGTTCCATCTCTTCTTGTGGTGAAGTGTAGACCCAAAAACTGGCACACTAGAGCACAACAACATCAACAAAGCACATTTAACCAAACTTCTGATAGATCAAAAAAAAAATTATAGTTAGTATTTGTACAAATAAAACCAAAATAGTTGGGAAAATGTTTCTGAACCTTGCAATTATATAAAGGTTATTGTTGATAGGATATATATATAGATATATAGCCTAGTTACACTGATAGGTGTAATATACAAGGGAAACAAGGGGAGGAGTGGGATGGGTGTAAAAAAAATTTTGTTAACTTTTTCAAAAAACTCCTCAAATGGACTACATTAAATAAATGATACATTGTAAATATATACCATTATTTATTAGGTTTTAGATCTAATGGTGGATATTTTTTTGGCCCACCTTGCCTTAGAGGATAACTCTCTTTTATGAGGGCATTGTACTACGATTATAAGCAGTGATGTATTCTAATAGTCTGATAGTGGTCATGTTGTCTCTGAATCTCTGGTGGTGATACTCCTTTGAGAAGCTTGCTTTGCAAGTATATTGTAATCTTTGTGATTTCTGAATAATATATTGGGTGGCTTTTGGAGTGTGGGATTTTTCTCCTGAAAGTATTTTCTCCACATAAATCATTGTGTTGTGGTATGCATGATATTTGTGTTTATTTTTGTAACTATTAAATATATATTAAAGTTTCTCATTATTCTCCTCCCAAGATTAGTGTATAAAGTTGTTCTGCTACCTTAGCTTCCTTACAAGTTGTATCAAAGCTTAATCACCTTTGGTTTTAGTTGTGGGTTGTTGGGTTTTCTGAACTAATCTGGATTTGAGTAGGAGCTTGTGCAAAAGGTACTTTGTTCAATATTGTTGCAAGAATTTTTAGATGTAAAGTTCGTTAGGGAGAATAGAGGTGTATAATTTTTTTGTAAATAATTTTGAAATATGGAAGCTAAAGATGTGGGATCTATTGTTAGATCAATATTTGTGGGATGTTCTTGATGAGAATGTTTCAAGGCCTATAGATCATACTCAAGATGCTGAATACATGATGTTATGAAATATAAAGCCAAGGGTCTAATCAAATTATGCTTGATAGACTCTTTTTTAATTAATTTACATGAGACCTCTGCATAGAAACTATGGAAGAAGCTTGGTGAGATGTATCAAGAAAAATCTTTAGTGAACAATATTTTCTTGAGGAAGAAATTATATTTCTTAAGAATGGAAGAGGGTGGATGAATTACACACCACATGGAAGCATTCAATATTTTGGTGGGTTAGTTGGAATCAGTTGATGTCAAAATGGATGAGGAGGAAAAATTCTAGATATTGCTTTGTTCCTTTTCTCATTCGTGGGATTCCCTTGTTATGGCTATTGGGAGTACTTCTGTAATTTTGAAGACTGAAGATGAGGTGGGTTCTTTGCTTTCTAAAGATATGAGGAGGAAGGTATCCATTGCTACCAAGGAGGCCATAAATTTTCATGGAAGACCTAAGGAAAATTGCAAGAAGAGTGAGAAGCATGAAAAATCGAAGTCTAAGGGGATATCTAAATCTCCTAGAAAATCCAAATTTATTTGTTGGAACTGTAGTAAGCCTAGACATGTTTGTAAGAACTTCAAAGAAGAAACAAACAAGAAGTCTAATGATGCATGGTTAATTTACTGAGGTGTATCTTTCCATATGACCATTAATAGAGATTTTTTTTTAATATGAAGAATTTGATGGAGGTAAGGTGTACTTGGGTGAATGATTCTCATTTAGACATTGTTGGCAGTGGTAAAGTTTAAATAATATTTCCTAATGGTAGAATAAAAAGGATTAATGGTATGTTGCATATCCCTCGTTTAGCATGAAATTTATTATCTGTGAGAAAACTAATAGATGCAGGTGTGCAGGTTATAAGAAGGTTAAAACTGCGATGGTGATTTCTAGAGGTGTCAGATACAAAAAAATGTATAAGCTTGATGCATGCACTATTGAGTGCAATATTACTTCTATGAAAAGAAAGCTTGTGGAAGAAGTGACAGTTTCACCTTCACCAGATGATTATAGATTTTGGGTACCTAAGGGTTCCCTTTCTTTTGAAACAAAGTTACCTACAGAGAAAACTATGTTATGAGACCAAAGACTTGGTCACATTGGAGAAAAGAGTCTAAGGAGCTTGAAAAATAAAAATCCTATTGAAGGTTTTTCTGATTCTAATCTTGAATTCAATTTTTGTGAGCATTTCATTTATGGAAAAAAAACTATGTTTAGTTTTACTCGAGTTCTCATAAACCTTGTGGTGTATTGGATCTTATTCATTCTGATGTGTTTATTCCTGTAGATGTCCCTTTGATTGGTAAATCAACATATTATGTTTCATTTATTGGTGATTGTGAATGGAGAACCTAGACCTGTTCAAACATAGACAAACAACACAAGGTTAGTCAATAAACAAATCTAAATCAACATTCCCCATAAGCTTCATTTGAAATGAAATGAACAAGAAAAGAAGAGAGAATATCAAATAAAATTTATTGAAAGCTAAGGAATCTTATCCAAAACATTTGAATCCTCAATCCCATGGGGGAATTGGTGTTATTTTGATATGGAAATTATCCCTTTCCCAATTCCTTGCAAGCTTTGATGAAATTTGATGAAGATTGATGCTGCTTGATGAAATTTAACCATAACCTAGCTATGAAATTGATAAAAAACTATGAACACTTGATGAAAATGGATAAAGATTTCTCAAGATATGAAGATAGCAACTTTGCTTCAAGTTGTACATCCTCAATCAAAATGAGAATCTCTTATTTATATATGAGAAAGATGGAGGATGAGGCAAAATGGATGAATGTGGGACAAAAGACCAACCAATAGCATAAAGCCACTTGTCAACATGTGAGTGGACAAAGGTGGAGCACATTTTCATCATTGTGCAATTAAATGCAATTAGGTGGAATTTAAAAATGGATGAAATGACAAGTTGGAGGGAGGGGAAAATGAAGTTAATGTCACTTGGCTCAATGAAAAGGACATGTAAGAAACTTAAATGCCTTGCTGGATGTACAAACCCTTTTGGAGGGATTTTTCAAACTTGGAGAATATTCCCTTTTTTATGCCTTTTTGAAAGTAAATAGAGATTTAATAGATCAATTAAAATTATTTCACAAGCAAGTTGCAAAATCTAGAGGATTTGAGTGATTAAGATTACCATTAATCAAGATTTTATTAATTAAGAGGGAGATTAGTTGATTTGACCATTTTGACTTAGACTTTTGGATTAATTTAAATCAAAATGAGAGGAATATGATTTAGACTTAATTAAATAAAGATTTTGATTTATTTAATTAAAGAAGATGGTGTTAGTTTTAAATCAAATAAAGATAAATTTATTTAATTTAAATGAGATAACCTTAGAGATTTAATTAAATTAAATGAATTATTTAATTAAAGAGAGACCATATGAGCTAATTAAATAAAAAATATTTATTTAATTAGAGGGAGATGACTTAATTAGATAAAATTTGATTATTTAATTAAGAGATGGAGTGTGATGAATTTAATCGAATAAAGATTATTCCATTAAATTGATTAGTAAAGAGGATGATTTAGGATGAACTAGTGTTAGTAATCAGGATTAGGTGTATAAGATCAATTGGTATATTTTTTCGTGTCTACAATGATTATAGTAGAAGGACATGGGTATAGTTTCTAAATAGTAAATATGAAGTTTTTAGTCGATTTAAATAATTTAAAACAATGGTTGAGTTGTAACTAAAAAGAAAATAAAATGCTTGAGGATTGATAATGGTAGTGAATTTTTCTCTAATGATTTTGATATATTTTTTAAATATTGTGGTATTCATATATAGAAGACAACTTCGTATTCTCCACAATAGAATGGAGTTGTAGAAAGAATGAACATGACACTAATGGAGAAGGCTAGGAGTATGTTAAGTGGTGTTGGCCTAGAACAATGGTTTTGGGTTCAAGCTATTTCCACTGTCTGTCACCTTATTAATAGGTCTCCTACATCATCTCTTGTTGATAAGAAACCTATAAAGGCATGGTCGGGTTGCAATCCTTCATTAGGACATCTGAGAATTTTTGGTTGCAAGGCATATGCACATGTTCCAAAGGAGAAGTAAAAAAGGTTTGAGAACAAGGATGTGAAATGTATCTTCATCGGATATAGTTATGGTGTGTGAGGATGAAAGCTTTGGGATCTTGTTGCACAAAAGGTAATATATAGTAGACGTGTTTTATTAGAGAAACTAAGCCTTATTCTATTACATTGCAGCCAAAAAAAAGTAAAAAAGAAGATGTGATTAAATTTCTTGCTATACCTGAGAAAGTTGAATCGAGACGCATGGATAGACAAGAAGTTAAGGAGAGCTCATCTATCTCTAAATCTTAAGAAGTGGAGGAAGAATCTCCAATTCAACTTGTTTGTAGGTATACAAGGCATATAAACCTACTTGAAAGGTATACAGCTGATGATTGGAGATGTATTTTTTCTTTTAATACTAACATGGATGAACCCAAATATGTAGAATAGGCATTAGGTATGAATGAGCATAATCTTGGAAGATTGTTATGGAAGAATAAATGGCATCTTTGAAAAATAATGATACATGGGATCTTGTACCATTTCCTAAAGGATGAAACTTGTTGGTTACAAATGGGTGTTCAAGAAAAATATTGGTTCAGATGGAGGCATTGAGAAGTACAAAGAAAGGTTGGTTGTGAAAGGGTACTCTCAAGTTGAGCATGTATGGTGAGATATTCTCTCCTGTTGCAAACATGACATCCATTAATTTTTTTCTTGCTATTGTTGTTGTTTATATTTTAGAGGTTCAGAAAATGGATGTGAAATCTGCTTTCCTTCATGGTGACTGGGAGGAGAATATTTATATGACACAACTAGAGCACTACATGGTGAAAGGTAAAAGTAAATTTTTTTTCAAATTGAAGAAATCTTTGTATGGCTTAAAAAAAAGTCATAGGATGTGGTACTAGAAATTTGATACATATGTGTTGAGTTTGGTATTTGAGCATTCTAAATTTGATCATTGTGTTTATTATAAAATTGATGGTGATAATTTTTTTTCTTTCATTATATGTTGATGATATGTTATTTATTGGCAAAAGGAAAGGTGCAATTTTAGAACTGAAATCTCAACTTACTGCTAAATTTGAAATGAAAGATCTTGTTATAGCTAGGAACATTCTTGGGATGGAAATTCAAAGAGATAGAGAATAGAAAGCTATGGCTTGGCCAAAGTAAGTATGTCAACTCAATTTTATAGAGATTTAACATGTAGGATTGTAGACCATTGTGTGTTCCCCTTTTTGTTGGAATAAAGTTATCTATTTTAGATTATCCAACATCCCTATCAGAGATGGAAGAAATGAGGAGAGTTCCTTACTATGGTGCAATTGGAAGTTTGATGTATGCTATGGTTTGCACTAGACTAAACATTTCCCAAGAAGTGGGATTTCTTTCTAGATATATGTCTAATCCTAGTAGAGTGAACATTGGGATAAAGTGAAAAAAGTCTTTAGATATTTGTGCAAGTACCTCAAATTCTTCCTTGTGTTATCATAGTAATATGACTAAAGATATGATTTTGATATTCATGGTTATGTGGACTTAGACTGGGTAGGTGATGTTGATACCAGATGATCCACCAGTGCTTATGTGTTTACTTTATGTGGTGGTTCAATTAGTTGGATGAGTAAGTGACAGGTTGTGGTTGCTTTGTCCACTACTAAAGTAGAGTATATGGAAGCTACTCATGCTTGTAGAGAAGCCATTTGGCTTAAGAGATTATGTTCAGATATTAGAATAAAACAAGGTGTAGTGACAATTTATTGCGATAGTCAGAGTGCAATATTTCTATCCAAGAACTCGACATTACATGCGAAGACCAAGTATGTTGATGCACAATATCACATTTTTAGAGATATGGTCGACGATGGCAAGGTTAAATTGGTTAAGATAGAGAATTTGATGAATATTTTTGATTCTTTAACTAAGAATGTGATCATAGAGAAGTTCAGATGGTGTTCAAAGACTACGGGCCTTTCAATCCCTAGCAATTAAGAGACAATGTTTATTACCTCCTATTACTCTTGCAAGGTGCTCAAAAAGTGGGAGGTTTTTTGGGAAAAATGTATCTCAAGCTTGAAATTATACAAAGATTATTGTTGATAGGATATATATATATTTCCTAGTTAAAATGATAGGTGTAATATACAATGGTAGTAAGGGGAGGAGTGGGATGCGTGTAAAGAATTTTTTGTTAAATTTTTCTAGAAAACTCCTAAAATGGCCAACATACATTAAATAAATGATACATTGTAAATCTAGACCATTAATTATTAGGTTTTAGATCTAATGGTGGATATTTTGTTGGCCTTCTTTCCCTAGAAGGTAACTCTATTTTATGAGTGCATTGTACTACAATTATACATGGTGATGTATTTTGAGATTTTGATAGTGGTCATGTTGTCTTTGAATCTCTGGTGGTGATACTCCTATGAGAAGCTTTCTCTATAAGTATATTGTAATCTTTGTGATTTTTGAATAATATATTGGGTAAATTTTGGAGTGTGGGGTTTTTCTCCTGAAAGGGTTTTCCCCACATAAATCATTGTGTGGTGGTATGCATGATATTTTTCATTATTTATGTAACTATTAAAGATCTGTAAAAAAATTTCATTATTCTCCTCTCAAGATTAGTGTAGGAAGTTGTTCTGCTACCTTAGCTTCCTTACAAAAACTACTTCCCCACAATGTTGACATCAATGACAACACTAGGATAGTTGAATCAACCTATGTATGTAGACCTCATGCTCATGTTGCTAGGCTGCATCAATGATGAAAAACTTCTAAACTTCCAACATAACAAATGAATTAACATATAATTATATTGATTTTATATAAGAAATATATTTCCTTTGTTCTACTCATTTGTAAGCTATCATTAATATGGCTCTTCCACCATCTTAAAACAAGTAGTTACTTGATTACAATCACTTAACATAGTTTTCTTGCTTCATCATGTGACATATTTTGCAGTCCACTTGGTTCCCATAACAACTTTGTACAAGAAACTAAAAGTATACATACATATTCAATATTTCCATTTAGATACAATAATGAGAATGAAACAAGTAATAGAGGAAATTTACCTAAGGTAATAGACCTATGGATCTCAAGGGATCATCCTAGATTGCATTTCCTATGTTACAATATTAAAGGCTTCCTAGTTCACCTACTTGGACTTGCACCATCACATACTTCATTGTCAAAAATAATGTATATCAATTGGGATCAAATATCTCAATCATTAGAGAATTATTTGATCACATAATCATCTCGCAACTTTCAACTTGTGGATTAGGGTATGTGTTGGTTCATCATGGAAAAAATAGGCCCTTAAGTGGCGATGAAATTTAGAAAAATCAGAGTTAGGAAACTTGATGTAATAATTTGAATAAGTTATCTATATTATTTCAAAAATATGTAAGAATATAATTTCTAGAAAATTGAATGTAGTTTCTAAACTACTAGGTTTTTTTAAATCTATTTGGTCAAAATTTGAAATTTCAATGTAGTAGTGCTTAAATTTCAGGGAAAAAATAAGAAGTAGGTGTCGTCTGACCACCCTAACCACAATAAAATGATAATATTTTTAATAAGATTTTAGATATAATTAGAGGACTCATGTCTGTGATGCATATTTTTTAGTAATTTTTTTCCAAGTAAATAATTAATTATAATTTTTTTTACAACTTTTAAAAAATATAAAAACTTGTATGTTTGACCACCTAAACTTGGTCAAAACTTCATGAAATTCATTTTTTTTTTAATCCTATAGTATGTGAAGCATAGAATGTGACGCATGTTTCAAATTCAAAAAATGTGATACCATTTGAAAGCTATAGATGTTTTTCACTCAGCCTATCTATGAGGACTTTAGTCGTAATTCAAATAGAAAATGAATAATAATTATTTATTAAATTCAAAGTAAAGCATAATTTATATTGGTGGAAAGATGAGAATCTCCTTTAGAAACCGTTTTTGTTTCATCAATTTTGGGTAAAAAAATAAGTCGCCAACCACATACCCTAAACATACCCATCATATCACCACTTTTTGGCCCATGATGATCCTACACATACTCATCAAAGTGAAATAAGAAAGTGTTTAAACATTCAAAAAATTTACATCTCTTATTCCAATTTTAAAATTCAATATGTTTCAAAAAGGTGAAAGAGCTGACAAAAAAACTGAGAAATAATTTGTAAACATTTTAAAGCATGCACAATCAAGTTTCTCTAAAACTTATTCCACTAGAGTTTCTATCAGAACATCAAGTTGATAGCACAATAGGCCTAATCCTGAATATTTGCAATTACATTCAAAAAGACATTTTATAATCATGAAGTTATAATTCACAAGTAAAAGTTACTTAACATGTAAATACACATCGCCATTATAATCACAAATTTATACTTGATGAATAAAGGTGATTTAACATGTAAATATGTATCACTAAAATGATCATTTCTTCATGGAATATTTGATTATTAAGATTCATAACATGGGCATGTGTAGGATCATGATGGGCCAAAAAGTGGCGATATGTAAGTGATATGATGGCCCATGTGGTTGACAACATTTTTTTTACCCAAATTTGATGAAAAGAAAAGGGTTTTTAAAAGATATTCTCATCTTTCCACCAATATAAATTATTCTTTACTTTGAATTTAATAAATAATTATTATTCATTTTCTATTTGAACTATGACTAAAGTCATGATTGATAGGCTAATTGAAAAAAATCTACAGCTTTCAAACAGTATCACATTTTTTGAATCTGAAACATGTGTCACATTCTATGCTTCACATTATATAGGATTAATAAAAAAAATTGAATTTCATGAAGTTTTGACCAAGTTAAGGTGGTCAGACATACTAGTTTTTATATTTTTTAAGAGTTGTAATAAAAATTCATAATTAATTATTTACTTCAAAAAAATTACAAAAAAATATGCATCACATTGGGACATGAGTCCTCTACTTATATCTAAAATCTTATAATTTTTTTTATCATTTTATTGTGGTTAGGGTGGTCATATAGAAACCTACTTCTTATTTTTCCCTGAAATATAAGTACTACTGCATTGAAATTTCAAATTTTCAACAAATATCTATTTGTTTATTTTTTAAATAAACCTAGTAGTTTAGAAACTACATTCAATTTTCTACAGATTCTATTCTTACATATTTTTGAAATAATATAGATAACTTATTCAAATTTTTACGTCAAGTTGCCTAACTCTGATTTTTCTGAATTTTTGGCCACTTAAGGGCCTGTTTTTTCCATGATGATCCTACACATACCCACATCATAAATTAATTATTAGAATATAATAGATTAGAAACATTTGATATATACTTGAGAGGAAAATTCACTATCATATAGTATATGATGAGTTAAGAAAAATTATCATGAATATCCATACAATAACCATAAGATGTAAAATATATTATAAACCAAAGAATATCATTATCATGCATAAAATATGTAGCTATGATAAGATAAGAAAAATAATCATGAATATCCATATAATAATGATAAGATGCAAAATAAACTATAAATCAAAAAATATCATCATCATGAATAAAAGGAGGTAGCTCACACATCACTTTATTTAGGATACTTGTGAGCTACAACATTAAAATAGTAAGAGCCTATGGGTTGTAGAATAGATATAACATGTGAGAAAGTATAATTACTAAGCACAAGACCATCATGAATAACTAGTTTATAACCTAACATTTCCTTGAAGTGAAAAATTATTAGTCTTAACTTTTACTTTTTATTACAACATCATGTCATAGATTTAGTAGAAATCAAAAGTTATACTTTAAAGGTTGAATTGGATCTTCATATATCACTCAAAATTTGAAATCTTTTTGGAGATATTAAATTGTGGTTATAGTAAATAAATCTCTATAGTCAATAAATCTCCCTTTTTAATGTAATAAACTTTCAAGATCTACACCCTTGATTATTAATGGTGCATGAATTAAAAGGATTATATCATATATCTATTATTTAGTATTCTACAATTACTTAAAATGTATTAAATAAATATTGAAAGAGTGAAAGACTAAGGAAGAAAGTATGTTAATTCTATATTATTCATAAATAGGGATTACATATTTCTAGGAGAAGAAGGTCCAAAAACTTCCTATAATCATGGTAATTATGTTGACAGCTAACTAGAGATTTTCAACAACAAACTAGAGATCCCTAAACACAACTGAAACTAATAGACAACAAGATGGATGCCTCTATAATACATGATGACACACACACATCATGATTATAATTACATTATGACTTATTGAAAAAACTAACAATTCTATTCGAGTGTATATTCCAAAACCCACTCTTAATGCTACAACATGTAAAACAATGAGAAAAAAATTATACATAATTTTCTCTTTGAAAATATTTCTCGCATCAATAATTTCTTTAGGATACTCCCAAGTATACTCACCTAGCTATAATCCAAGTTCCCAAAATCATTGGATATCATTTGCACATGAATTTTCTCATCACTTTGTAAAGGTATGATTTTGAACTTCTAAATTTTTAGATATACCCTGAACTATTGGAAACCAATTCTCACATGTATGTCTCATAACTCTAATAAGGTATATTTTCTTTGATACATAAGCATCTAAAACTATTTAGAATCTATCTAACTTCTATTGCATCCTTCCCTATCTTCAAAGTGTGTGCCTCTTCAATATAGAAAACTTGGTCATATTCAATGAAGTCATCATCACTATAATTTGGTGGTCCTTCAATAATGGTTGATGGACCTCCCATTAGATGTGATACCATAAAAAAATTTAGGAACAACAAATAAAACACTCACTACTCATTATTCATCAATAGGAATTACATATTTATAGGAGAAGAAGATTCAACTACTTCCTATAATCATGGTAATTACCTTGACTACTAACTAGAGACTTTCAACAACAAACTGGAGATAACTAAACATAATTGAAACTAATAGACAACAAAACTGATTCCTCTAAAATACATGATGACACACACACAAAATGATTATAACTCCAATATGACTTATTCCAACAACTAACAGTTATGTTTGAATGTATATTCTAATAGAAATAAGGAAACATGACAAGGATATAATGTAATGCCCCGTCTTATAACCTAAGGAATGTTGCAATTGTGTATAAAAGTGAAATAATTTTTTTTTTAAAGTATGAATATTAACTTAATTAGTTGCATACATTCACTAAGTTACGCGACGTTACACTACTTGAGTTTCCATAGACGACTTTAGTATTTAGCATTGCACATGTTAATTAACATAAACTTAAAAATAAACATTGCTCACCATTTGAATTCCACTCAAGATAGTATTAAGTACAAATATGCTTCTTACATTTCATTTGAATTTACATTACAATACTCATTCATCTGATGAGGTAGACAATAATAGTTACATTTACATTTTACAGAAGTTCACCTCATAAACAATTGATGGATGTTACAAATACAAGATTTCAAATAATGCAATAAAGAAGTACACATATGTATCCAAGTACGAGCTCTCCATCCATGAAGCTCTCGTTGCCATGATCATAAACTAGGGACCCAATGGAGTAAGGTGCACATTCCACCCAACCATGTGGTACCCGTAGGTCCACCCCCCATGTTAGGAGATAGTAATATGGTTACCTAGACATAACCTATTCACCCTAGACACAAGTACATAACTAACTGATGGCTACATTGCTTCCAAATTTAAGACAATCGAATATGCTAAGAACATAAGGTTAACTGTTATTTTAGGTGGAGTGTCATCACAATGTTGCAAAGGTTACCCTGGTGTTTCTTCCTAGGTTCCGGCCCCCAACTTGGGTTACCCTGGTAACCTCTTACGAAACCCGGCCCCATTTGCAAGCTATTGCGGAATCGAATATCTTTTAAGGTAACAAGACATTGATTTGCCATTCTAGGCCTTCTCATCTTATACTCAAGACTGAACTAGCTCAACAGTCCATAAGTGAGGCATAATCATCTTATTAAGGATTTTAATTCTAACTACTGTGTTATTTAGTTATCACTGACTTACTAACTCTTTGTAAGTTACCCTGACACCACTTTGTGTGTCAGCCCTTACACAGACCCACTCCCCTAAACATAACATAAGAATTCTAAGATTCCCTGACTAAGGTAGACAAGGTGTACAAACATACAACATGTAACTCTACACTTTTCATAACGAACATCAAGTCTATGTTCACAAACTCAAGTGTCTAGGCACCATACAAAACCACGTACACAACCTTAGCCAACACAAGAATTCAATTTGAACAATCACAACACCCACGTTTTACAGATTTATCAGGAAGACTTGTACAATTAAGACATTCCCAATCTGCCCAATAAAATAACACGATTAAAGCAAATCAAGAAAAATAAACATCTACTATTCGGATTTACTAAATCCAGTCATTCAAAGGAATTAACAAGAAATTATAGCAGTTTAATTGTAATTCTTTTCTCAAACGACTAAAAAAATTTGCATTATATTATTCTAATTTAATTTCCTCAATTTCATATAAAAATAAAGTCTAAATTTTATCTATCATTCATAATGTTTAGAACTAGTCGATCTCATGCTTAACATACCTCCACATGCATCTTATTTAATTTATAATCATTTATGTTTTAAAACTAATACATATATTTACAAATATTCTATGTAATATATATATATATATATATATATATATATATATAATTTAATAAAATTCATAAGAGATAAATTTCAAATGACATAATTTTTATTAAATTCTGTACACACTCAAATTGCAATTTCATTTTACATTCCAAAGAAAACATGCTAGGGTTTCAGCCACATCCGCAGCCGCCCCTTATGGGCCATGGTTGTGGTGGCAGCCTGTGCGCTACCTATGAGGGCAGCGCCGGGCTTCCTCCATAGCCACTACCCTTCAAGGGCGACTATGGGGTGGCCCCTGCGCCCCCCTCCCTTGCATACTATGAATAACAAAGTAAATACATTTTATTCTTATAAAATAAAAATGGATTTTTAAACCTGTGAAATTTTGATTTCGCATATATGAAAATCTTAATCCATTTTTTATACTATACGCCTGTACAGTGATTTCCAAACCAAAAATTCATATATTTAAAATCAAAGACATTTCACAATCCAATTAATATATGAAAATGAATAAATATACAAATATATATATATATATATATATATATATATATATAAATTAAATTCCAACAAGGTTTTACAACAGAGAAATAAAATAAATTTCTTTAGGGTTTCAAAAGAAAACACGCACAAAAATTTCCATTCAAAATTTAATTTACCCCAAAGGTTTTAAAATCCATTTTTCTATTTAAATGATTTCCCCTTCACTAATTTAAAAAATGTTTTCCACAAAAAGTATGCTACAGAAATTCTTATGAAACCAACAAATTTTTACATAACAAGAATACAGTGAACAAATTTCTTTACGAGAAGTACATGGATTTAAATTAAACATAATTTGTTTTCAAAACATTCCTTTCAAAAACAAACAAACTAAAATATCACAAGGAAAATACCTGTTTCCTTTGCTTCAAAAATCTATCTGGAGAAGAGCTTTGCCTGTAGCTTCCAAAACTTTTCCCGAACACCAAATTCCAATATCCAAAATAGAGAACTTCCACAAATATACAATAGTACCAAAAGGATATCACAAGAAAACTTTCAAAGAAATTTAACAACAAACTCAATTTTTCATTTCCCATGAAGAAAAAAAAATCATAACTTTCTATGTTTTACCAATTCCCAAATAACCTTCGAGAAATTCCTCAACCAAAATAATAAATTCAACTGGCACACATGTCGAGAAGAAAAAAATATCTTCAACAACTTCTCGGCAATCTTTCCTTTCAAGATTTGCATGTTTATAATTTATTTAAAATTTCAATTTTCAAATTCCAAATATATTTAATAATTAAAAATGCCATTTCCCAAATAATAATTACTTAAAAATTAAATCTATACAAACACATTTAAAACAATTTTAATTTAATCAATTAATTTATTTAATTAAATAAATTTAATCTCTGTGATCAAACTATTTAACCAAACAAACTAATTAATTTATTAAATAACATGTAAAACTTATTTCTTTATCATTTAAAAATTAATTTAAATAACAGAAAATTAAAGCATAATAAACGAACATTAAAATTGACAATTATTTTTTCCTTTCAAGCAATAAATCCAAACAGAAACAAACAAAACAACCAAATACTCCAAACTAAAACTGATAATGTACTATGACTGTGTTTAAGACTAGACTAGGATGAACCATGCTACTACCTCCCAATCAACATATCCGTTGAGTCTTGACACACTCAGACCTGAATAACCAGGTGGAGTCGGTGTCATGTACCTGCAACCCTACAACCGAACAAATAACATGCATATATATATATAATCCATTGTAGAAACACACCGTGCGGAGAAAATCACGGACATCACAGGGCACTCGCAAGCGAGTGATGCAATTCCATTCTCCACAAAAAATCACATCAGACTGACAAATTAAATAACAGTTAGTCCATCATAAACATATATATAGCAAAACATGTGAAGGAAACATCTACGCTATATCAAAGCATGTCAGAAATCAATTATCACCATACAATGTATCATCATATCACAAAGTGAATCCACTGTCACTCAAAATCAGTGATCAAAATATCCAAACTAAAGTACCAAAGACTAACAGTGTGAAAACATGCAAATAGAAAAAATAAGCATAAATTGAGGGGTAATACATCCTCCCCCCCTAGGATCAGGCTTGCTCCTGAAAGCCTGTGAACAGATAGGGATAAAGTTCCCTTATGTGTGTCGCATCCTCCTAGGTAGCAGAAGCCTCATGGATAGGATCCCATTGGACCCTCACCTAATCACTATCTCAACCCCTGAGACCAAGTGTCCGGCGCTGTAGAATGGCCACGGGCTCCAAATCCAGTTGCCCGTCCTCTACCTATAACGCATTCCAATCAAGTACATGAGAAATGTCGGGATGATATGGTCTAAGAACTGATACATGAAAAACATCATGAATACATGACAAACTGGGTGGTAAGGCGAGTCGATACGCCACAGGACCAATTCTCTCTAAGATCTCAAATGGCCCAATGAAACGAGGTGCAAGCTTAGAGCCTTTTCCATAACAGATTGGACTCTTTCACAGTCGCACTCAAAGAAACACTCTATCACCAATAGCAAATTGTCGGTCTATCCTATGTGCATAGGCATACTTCTTTTGCCTATCTTGTGCTGCTATCAAATGTTCTCTAATACGATCAACCTGTTGCTCCATGTCTCGAAGCATCTCAGGACCAAGTAATACTCTATCCTCTAGTCAATCCCAACTCAATGGAGTTCGACAAGGATGACCGTATAATGCCTGAAAGGGTGGCATACCTATGGAACTCTGATATCCATTATTGTAAGCAAATTCTACTAAATACAGATAATCCTCCCAACGTGACTGTTGCTCCATCACGTACATTCTAAGCATATCCTCTAATATTTGGTTAACTCTCTCTGTTTGTCCATCGGTTTAAGGATGATACGCTAAACTAAAGTTCAACTGCGTACCTAAAGCATGTTGTAATGAAGTCCATAAGGCTGATGTAAATACGTGATCTCTATCAGAGATAATCCTACGAGGAATCCCATGCAATCTAACTGTGTCCTCCATGAATATCCTAGCTACGGATGAAGCATTGTATGATGATTGTACTGGTGAAAAATGAGCTACCTTAGTCAATTGGTCAATAGTTACCATAATGACGTAGGTAACCCTACAATAAAGTCAATAGATATAATATCCCATTTCCATTCAGGAATGAGATGTGGCTACAATAATCCAACAGGATGTTGATGCTCAGTTTTGACTCGCTGACATTCAAGACATCTCGATACATAGTCAGCAATATCACATTTCATACCAGGCCATAAATACAATTGCCGAAGATCGGCATGCATTTTCTTAACACCTGGATGAGCAGAGTATGGAGCTCGATGTGCTTTAGTCATAATCAATGTACGAAGACCCTCAAAATGTGGTACATAAATACGACCTAAATGCTGTAATATACCATCTGGTTCAAGGACATACCCTGCAAATTGACCTTCTAAAGGTCTACCAGATTCAATGTCCGACCTTACTTCTTGATACAATCTATCAGTAGGAAGTGCTGCCACTATTTGACCTCTCAAATCTACTTCAAGAGTAGTAGCAGAGATCTCATGTCGACGACGACTAAGAGCATCAGCCACTACGTTCTCTTTTCGTTGAACATATCTCACTTCAAAATCGTATTCACACAAAAACTCCATCCAGCGTCTCTGTCTAGCATTCAAGTTAGGTTACGCAAAAATGTATTGTAGACTACGGTGATCAATATGAAGTTTGAAACGATGACCTAATAGGAAATGCCTCCATCGAACTAATGCATGCACAACTGTAGCTAGTTCTAAATCATGAGTGGGATAGTTTAATTCATGATCTTTGAGTTTGCGAGACTCATAAGCAATCACACACCCATCTTGCATCAGAACTGCTCCCAAACCCTCTAAAGATGCATCCATGCAAACCAAAAAATCCTTAGTAGGATCAGGAACAATCAATACAGGCGCATTAGTCAACTTTTCTTTAAGTGTCTGAAAATCCGACTTACATTGCTATGTCCAAACAAACTTCTTCCCTTTCCTCTAAAGAGAAGTAATAGGATGACCAATTCTAGAAAATCCCTCAACAAACTGCCTATAATAACCAGCTAGACCCATAAAACTATGCACTTCACCTACATTAGTAGGCGCGGGCCAATCTACAATAGCTTGAATCTTTGAAGGATCCATAGCAATACCTTTTCCATAAATCACATGTCCAAGGTATTTTACTTCAGTTGGAAAGAAGTCACACTTCTTCAGGTTCGCATACAATTGATTTTCCCTTAAACATTGCAATACATGTATCAAGTGTTCTTCATGCTCCTTCATGTTTCTCGAATAGATCAAAATATCATCAAGAAATACAAGGAAAAAGCGATCAAGGTATGTACGAAAAACACCATTCATTAAACTCATGAATACTGATGGTGCGTTCGTTAACCCAAACAATACTACTGTGAATTCGTAGTGCCCATAACGAGTTTGAAATGCAGTTTTATGAATATCTGCTTCAACAATTCACAATTGATGATAACCATATTTCAAATTGATTTTAGAGAACACATTAGTGTTGGTGTAATTAATTATTAATTACACTTAGCATAAGTTTACTTAGGATTTATTTAATTCCTAGGTTATAGGATCGTATCGACCTATCTTGTTGCTCAAGATAAGATTAGGTTGTTGCATCTTTGCTTTTATAAAGCAAATTATCTCTTGTAATTATTGGTCTTTTCGAATATATCAAATTGCATGTTTTTATGCAAATCTCTACTTTTTCATTTTCCTCTTCTGTGGAAGGATTATTCTGGTTTGCAATCAGATCATGGGTTTCTAACATGGTATCAAAGCCTTGATTTGCAGCCCCTTCTCAAATTTCTGGAGAGATTCATTGCAGAGTTCGTTCGAGGTCCCTCAAGGGTTTTTCTCCTTGAGTATATTTATGCAGCGTTTTGGATCAAATCAAGTTTTTCCATTCGATTCAGAGCATTGGAAAAGATTGAGGTTTGATGAAAGCCATTTTTTATTGGAGGCGTTTTTAGTTTTGCTTCATAAATCTAGCTTCCACTTAGTTGTAGGAAAAATGATTTCTGGGTTTTGTAGCCAGGGTCGAAGTCCGATCTGGGTATCTTTCAAATTTTTTATTTCTTTCATGGATCTGAAGAAAATAGTTGCACAAAAACCATCACGAGTCATTTTTTTTCTCCTGGCTAAAGGTTTAAAAAAAAAAAAAATTCATCTTCTGCTTGCTGGATCAAAAAACAATTTCGGGGTTTTATTTTTTGCTTCAAAAAATTTTTGGGTTTCTGTTTTTGTCTACTCATTATAAACAGATTTTTCATCATGGAGGCAGATGTGAACATTGGTTTGTGCATGCACTCATTTTTTGTTTTCATGCACTAGGTTTTCATTTTCTCTGTAGTTTATGCATGTTTTACATTATCTCCTTTTACAATCATTGGGTTATTCTAATAAATGAACTGAGATAAAGTTCCATTAAGGGGGGTTATTGCATCCATCTTTCATGATTGGTGACAACTCGCATGAGTTTGTCTGGTTTCCTGTTGTCTTCTTTTAGCTTCTTTCTTGCTTAGTTGGATACATCTTTGGTTTGCTTTGGTTCACACTTCACAATAGGATTTTATGGTTCTTGATCCTCATTCGTTCAGATCTTTTCCATTTGAAGGCCATGTTTTTATGGTGAATATTCCAGAATCTTGATGGTACTCGTCCTATGGGCAGTTTTAGTTTCAGTTTAGCATTGGCTTCAAGACACAGCTTCCAGATTTGTCACCATTATAGGTCCATTCATCCTTTCATCTACTGTTATTCATAGATTCCAGAGTTGATCCAGTATGTGAGTTTCCAGTGTTCCTTGGCATCGGGTCTACTGTTGCATTTGTGATTCCGATTGGTATTTTGCAAACTAAACTATCTTTCCTTGCTTGCCGGATTTGGGTTCCAGTGTTGCTTCATCAGAATTCTTCCAGTGATTCTTCGCAGCAGTTCATCTCACTGAGGGGGGTTTCTCTCTCTTTACATTTGTACATGAGTACCTCATCAAGCCTTGTTGTCGGGTCTCATATTTGCATAATAATCTGCTTCTCCCTAAGTTGCACTTATGGGGGGGTGTTGGTGTAATTAATTATTAATTACACTTAGCATACGTTTACTTAAGATTTATTTAATTCCTAGGTTATAGGATCTTATCTTTATCTTATCGAGTTATCTTGTTGCTCAAGATAAGATTAGGTTGTTGCATCTTTGCTTTTATAAAGCAAATTATCTCTTGTAATTATTGGTCTTTTCGAATATATTAAATTGCATGTTTTTATGCAAATCTCTGCTTTTTCATTTTCCTCTTCTGTGGAAGGACTATTTTGGTTTCTAACAATTAGCTCCCTTGATTTGATCGAAAAGATCATCGATTCTAGGCAATGGATAATGATTCTTAATCGTAACCTTGTTCAATTGATGATAGTCGATGCACAGTCTAAGTGACCCATCGTTCTTCTTAACGAAGATAACAGGTGCTCCCCAAGGGGAAACACTTGGACAAATGAAACCCTTTTCTAATAATTCCTCTAGCTGAATATGAAGTTCCTCTACATCCCGAGTCATCATTCTATATGGAGCTCTAGATATAGGCTCAGCTCCAGGAACTAGGTCAACTCTAAAATCAATATCCCTCTTCGGTGGCATTCCAGGTATATCATTAGGAAACACGTCAATGAATTCCCTAAGAATAGGATGATCATCAAGAGATACCTCTCGACTCTCACCTTCTTCCAAATTAGTAACTGTTGTTGCAAACAGTTGACAACCCTGACGAAGACATCTCTTTAATTGCATAGCAAATATCATCCACAAAGAGATAGGTCTTTGAACACCTATGATTTCCACTTTCACACCTAAATCATTAATGCAACTAACTGTCTCAACCACAACATGATGAGATGCTAACCAATCCATACCTAAAACTATGTCATACGATCCTAATGGTGTAACATATAAATCTGCTAAAGTAGTTAACATACCAATTTTAAGTTCACAATTATGTACTAAGTTCTCTACCGCTACTTTCACCCCAGAGGTGAATTCAACCTGCCACTTACCGCCTTGCTTTACCACCACAAGACCACATCGCTCAACGATGGTAGGTGAAATAAAGGAGTCGGTAGCTCCGGAATCAAAAAGAATGGAAACACTAACACCATGTAACTTACCTGAAGTCTCAACCACTATGTTTTGGTGATTGGCTTGGTGGTCATTAACCGCAGCATAAACTGTATGTAATCATCCTACATCGCCCACTATAGGCTCTAAAACTGTTGTTAGAAGATTAATCTTTACTCGGTAAAGGTTATTCTTTAATTGTAATTATTTATTAACTTGTAGGAATATTCCAAAGGAATCCCTACAAGTCTTTTGTCTTTTTTTGTCATCTCACACATGTGTGAGGATGGCTTATTTTTTAATTCCTTTATTAAGAAATATTTGTAACCACCTCCTTAAGAGATGACACTTTGCACACACATAGATGAATGGTGGCATTCATTGAGTTGGGAGTTACATTCTAACTCCTCTTTCTCACCTCCACTTATTGAGGTGCTTCTCCTCTCATTCTTCAAGACTCATGCAAGCAAGCTAAGGTTGAAGCTCTCTCTCTCTCTTTGTATTATTCTTTAGGCATTTTGCCTCCATTCATAATATTGGGGTTTTTTCTTGTTTTTTCCCCTTAACAAATTCTTGTGTCTCTCTTGCTTTGGTGGTGCTTGGTTTGGCTACTTCAATCTTATTTGGTAATCTCTTTCCTTCAAACAATTGCTCTTTATTAGTACTTTCCATTGCTCTTTTTATTTCCTTTCATGGTATCAGAGCTTGGTATTACTAATATTTTGTGAGCTACATTGTTGAAGGTTTACCAGATTTTTCAGCACACCATTGGAGACACTCTCAAAGAGAAGAAGAGCTAGTGCCTAATCTTGGTTGTTTTTTTGTCTTCTAACCTTTTTTTGTGCAGGAATCTTAGTTTCCTATTGTTCAGATTTTAAATAATTTGTTCTTAAATCTATTTGTATATCTTGCAAGCTTTTAGAAAACCCAATAAGGGTTTATCTTATTTTTCAATTTTCAATTTAAAGTTTATTTATTTCTATAATTTATACAAATCTGTATATTAGATTTGTAAAAAAATCATTTTTTTTTTCTAACCCATGTGCAGGATTTCTTATTTAAAGATTTCTAAGTCCTTTATTTAAAATTTCAAATCTATTTGTTTTGCATGCATATTTAATCCTTTGAATTTTTTTTAGAAACCCTCAATAAAGAGGTTATATTTCAATTTTTTTAGATCTGTAATCTTTTTTACAATATCAGGCTAAATCTATTAAAAAATCACTATATTTTACATTTTAGAAAAAGGCTAATCTGCTTTTTTGCAAATCTATAAAAATTTCTCCATAGTTGCATGTTCAAATTTCTGTAAAAAATCAACTTTTAAAAAAAAATCTCTACAATTTATTAAGTCTATTAAAAAATCAACTCTATCTATTTTAAAAAAATATATATATACCAAAAATATCAAAATCTTTCTTTTGCAGGTCTATTTATTAAAAAATTCAAATCTTTTAAAGTTTTGTATATAACCAAATATAATAATAAATAATATTAAATATCAATAAAAATTTAAAACCCCTAAAGGGTTTCAGCCCCATCTAAGGGCTCCTCCACTTGCATTCTGTGTTACCACACCTCCACCTTCGTCCTATTGTCACCTCCTCTGTTGCTTTCTTCCTCCCCAGATGCCCTTTGAAACTCTCTGAGCCATCTTCCTTTTAAAAATACTCTCTTTTATCTCTTTTATCTCTCTTTTATTTTGCCCGCCCCAATCCACATTTAAAATTTTTCTTTATTTAGTTTTTCCTTCTTTAAAAACCCCGCCCATTTTGCTTTTCAAATAGTCATAAATAAAGCTTTTTATAGTTTCTTTTAAATCAAAACTTAAAATCCTCATGTGCATTTAAAATATGAAAGTTTGAAAGATCACAAGTAATTCACACTTAGGAAAGAAATAAAAGTTTTTTAAGCAAATTAACTTTTCCTCTTATTCGTGGTAAGCTTTAAAAGTAATGAATTTTTTAAAGTTTTAAAGTTTTAAACTATTAATATTTATTGAGTTTTAATATTAAATCATTTATTAATTCTTCTTTTAAATTTAATATTCTTAATTTTAATTTCAAAATTTTATAATGTTATTTTAATATTTGAATTAATAATTTATTTATATTTTTTTTATTTCAAATATTTTTAAATTATTTATTCTTATAATTGTTTTTAAAAGAGTTTTTTTTTACAAATTCTTTTTTCATCAAAGAAGGTTAATTTAATCTAAATGGGTCAATTTTTTTGAGAACCTTAAAGTTTTTATTCAAAAAAAGGGGATTTTTTAAAGCTTAATTTAATCTAATTTTATTTCTTGTAATAATTTTTTTCTATGCACTTAAATATTTTATCATGTCAACTTTAATTCCTGAAATTAAATTAACTAGTTCTAACTATCATTCTTGGAAAACTCATATATGCTTTATTTTTCGATTTAAGCATCTTTTAGATGTAGCTACAGATCCTAAATCTAAACCAAGTTCGTCTGCATCCAAAGATGAAATCGAAAAATGGAATCTCAAAAACGAGGAAGCCCTTGGCCTCATAGGTATCTCCATGTCATCTAAACTTTATGTTCACATTGGGACATGTACAACTGCCTATGAAGCATGGGACAAACTCAAAACAATTTATGATAGTACAAATGAATCAAGAAAAATTCAAATTCAAGATCAACTTGAAGATTTAAGGTATTCTGATTTTAAATCTATGGATGATTTTTTATTAAAATTTGATGCTTTGAATAGTCAATTGGATGGTTTAGGAGTTAAATTAGATAATCTTAGATTAATTCATCGTATTCTTAAAAAGTGTCTTCCTAGACAATTTCAGCAATTCATTACTAATATTCATGCTCAATTAACTTATGATATTTTTCGTGATTTATTAAGACAAGAAGAGGCTAAGTTAATTTAGTTTGGTACTCTTAAGTCTAATGAACATGCTTTCTTGTCTAAGCATAAGCAAAATTTTAAACCTCATTCTAAACAACAACATTATAATTCCAAACCTCATTATAATAATGGCAATGATCCTAGAGAGTTTAACTCTTCCAAGAGACCACATTGCACTTATTGTAATAAGGATGGTCATTGGCAAAATACTTGTTTTAAGAAGAAAAATGAGAAAAAGCCTATGGATCAAAATAATCAACAGTTTCATAACAATGGTAATCAATCTAGACATGCTTTTACATGTAGTTTGAATGTTTCTAAACCTTTTTGAATGGGTTATTGATTCAAGTGCATCTCAACATGTTACTTCATATAAAAAGTTATTTTTTAAATAACTCCGCAAGTACTTTATTATTGGACTTGATCAACCCAATAATAGTGTACTTGTTTTACTCAATTATATTTGGAATATGGAAAGGGGATATTCATGTAGTCATGAATGCATGAATATCGTCTTAATGACTTATTTATACTTAATAATCCTTCTCTTCATAGTATGCATTTCCCATTATTCCATCACAATTTTTTTGATATTATTTTTTTTATAACTTAAGGTGGCTTAATTTGTGGCTTGAGAAATTATCATTCTCTCTACCTAAGTCTTGATCTATTACAATATTTAAAACAAATCAAGTGTTTCCTTCTCAACTACAATTATGTTGTTTTGATAAAGGGAATTTGATATTTTATTGTGTCTCATTAATTTGATATTGTGCCTTATTGGTAAATTTGTCATTTTGATGGATTTATTTCATCTATATATTTTTGAAAATTAAAAGCTCATTGGAGTATTTGCCTTCTTGATGGATTTATTCCATCTATATATGTTTTGCAAGTTAATCACTTTATCAAGTCTCAATGGAGCCTTTACATATAATTTTTGTGCTAGTCACATTTGCAGTAATGTTGCATAGGGAGCCCTATCTATAATGAATCATATATTTTATCAAGTCTCATTGGAGTTTTTTTTTGGGACCCATGGAAAATATTTCCATCCACTTTGATGGTATGCACTTACTTATTTATGTTGAACTTAGATCTATTTTCTTAATTGATGGGGATCAAGTTCTTGAAACTTTTATGTTTCATTATTTTTTTGAAGGCAATATGGTTTTTATACCATTATTAGGACTATTGATATTGATTTTTTTTTACTAAGGCACTATGGTTTTTTTTTTAAACCATCTTTAGGACTAATTTTCAAAGTCCTTTATTATTAATCTTGACACAATTTCCCTTTACATTACAACAAATGATGTAGTGAGAGGAAACCTAGAACTATTATTGCTATGTCTAGATATATTGACATTTTATAATTTGGGCTATGCTTTCTTTCTATCTCATGGTTTCATTAGAAGTAAACATGGTCCAAATTTATATATTAAGCATAGTGGAAATGATATTGTGATTATTATTTTAATGATTTAATTATCACTTCTAGTCCTAATTTTTTTTTATTAGTGATGTTAAGCCTACTCAATCAACAATTTCAAATGAGTGATTTGGACCTATAACATTATTTTGGGTATGAAAATTTGAAAGAAAAAAAACAACCTAAAGTGTTTGATTGGTTTCTAGATTTATGTCTAAACCACAACAAACTCATTGTAAAGTTGCAAAAATAATTTTAAGATATGTTAAAGGAACTCTTAATCTTGGTCTCTTTTATGATACAAATTGTGATTTTTCTTTAAAAGGTTATACTAAGGTGATCCCAATGATGGGAGATCCACTTGTGTTTATTGTTTCTTTGTTGGATCAGGTGCAATCTCATGGAATAGTAAGAAACAACAATCTACTTCTCTTTGTTCTACAGAAGCTGAATATAAAGGAACAAACACATTTCTCTTCAACATCACTTCATTACAGAGCAAATTGAAGACAAGCAAATTTCTCTTTTGTATTGTAAAGGTGAAGATCAAGTTGCAGATATTCTCAACAAAGCTCTTTGTAAAGATAAATTTCTCTTTCATTGTAAAATCTTGGATTACAACCCGTTGAAGGGTTTGATGTAACCTCCCCAAGTAAAGCTTAAGGGGGGATGTTAGAAGATTAATCTTTACTTGGTAAAGGTTATTCTTTAATTGTAATTATTTATTAACTTGTAGGAATATTCCAAAGGAATCCCTACAAGTCTTTTGTCTTTTTGTCATCTCACACATGTGTGAGGATGGCTTATTTTTTAATTCCTTTATTAAGGAATATTTGTAACCACCTCCTTAAGAGGTGACACTTTGCACACACATAGATGAATGGTGGCATTCATTGAGTTGGGAGTTACATTCTAACTCCTCTTTCTCACCTCTACTTATTGAGGTGCTTCTCCTCTCATTCTTCAAGATCATGCAAGCAAGCTAAGGCTGAAGCTCTCTCTCTTTGTATTATTCTTTAGGCATTTTGCCTCCATTCATAATATTGGGGTTTTTTCTTGTTTTTTCCCCTTAACAAATTCTTGTGTCTCTCTTGCTTTGGTGGTGCTTGGTTTGGCTACTTCAATCTATTTGGTAATCTCTTTCCTTCAAACAATTGCTCTTTATTAGTACTTTCCATTGCTCTTTTCTATTTCCTTTCAACTGTAGGTCAAGGCCCAAAACCAAAAGAACCTCTCATCGGACATTGCTTAGCAATGTGTCCCTGCTGTCCACACGAGTAACAACCTGTGCCTCTACCGAATCCTCTGCCACCCGAAGGTGCATTAGATTGCTGGAAACTACCTCTACTGACGGTAGACTGAGCACTCTACGCAGGCTGATCCTATCTATTGCACTTGTTACGCCACCAGTTCGACCCTTTCCTGACTACGGGCTATTACCTTGTTGTGGTTGTGGGTTATTATTCTTTTGAGGTGTGCGTTGTTGCTGTTGATGCCCACCCTTTAAGGGTGTATGTTGGTTCCTAGAGGAACCCCCTGTCTATGCTTGTCCACCTTGTGGACTAAAACCTACTATAGGAGCACTACCAATCTGTACTCCTGTGTGACCACCTAATGCCATAACAAGGTTCTCCTCCACTATTTGAGCCTTCTCCACAACAACTTCCATAGTCTTTGGCTCAAGGACTCTGACTCCACCACTAATGCGGGCATTTAAACGCCTGATGAAGTGCTGAACCAACATAGGCTCACCATCGCCAATACCAGCATACTGCTTGAGTTCATAAAATCTACGTTCATATTTCTCCACAGATAGAGCCAACTAACGTAGATCATGAAACTCGTCAGCTCGTCGTTTCCTCGAGTGTTCTGATAGGAACCGTGCTCTAAACCTCTCCAGAAACATCTCCCAAGACACTGACCCAATATCTAAATGGAGCTTCTGCTCCTCTAGGCGCCACCAAGTAGAGGCGAATCCTCTCAGATGCATGATAGCGCATCTCGCACGGGTATTGCTACTGTAAGGGTGCATGGCAAAGCATCTACCCAAATCTAGTAGCCAAGTATTTGCCTCTAAGCCACCTCCTGTACCATCAAAAGTAGGAGGGTGTGCCCTCAGTAAATCCCTCATGTGTCCTGCAATAATAGCATCCTGATGCACTATATCATCTACTCTCCTTGGAGATCTATCTCGCTCTCTAACAACCTCCTACTCAACTTCTTGTCTAGGTCCAAGTCGAGCTAGGACCTCCTTTAATAAAGGACGTATCTGTGAACCCTCTACTCCTAACTGTTCAAGATTTTGTCCCTCATTCCTCTGATCCAACTGCTCTGCCTGATCACTCTAATGATGGCTCAAAGGGGGAGTAACCTGAGGGATTTGCCCTTGGCCTCCACCTCGACCTCTGCCATGACCTCTACCACCTCGTCTAGGCGTGTTCCTACACATAACAATAACGAGTCTTAGATACTAATCAACCAAGGCTAACAGATAGTGACACTACGTACTAGGTCAACCTAATGGGCTCGCGATTAACTAGAGCGTCTAGTGTTAGAAACCTTGGCTCTGATACCAATCTATAATGCCCCGTCTTATAACCTAAGGAATGTTGCAATTGTGTATAAAAGTGAAATATTTTTTTTTTTAAAGTATTAATATCAACTTAATTTGTTGCATACATTCACTAAGTTACGCGTCGTTACACTACTTGAGTTTCCATAGACGACTTTAGTATTTAGCATTGCACATGTTAATTAACATAAACTTAAAAATAAACATTGCTCATCATTTGAATTCGACTCAAGATAGTATTAAGTACAAATATGCTTCTTACATTGCATTTGAATTTACATTACAATACTCATTCATCTGATGAGGTAGATCAATAATAGTTACATTTACATTTTACAGAAGTTCACCTCATAAACAATTGATGGATATTACAAATACAAGATTTCAAATAATGCAATAAAGAAGTACACATATGTATCCAAGTACGAGCTCTCCATCCATGAAGCTCTCATTGCCATGATCATAAACTGGGGACCCAACGGAGTAAGGTGCATGTTCCACCCAACCATGTGGTACCTGTAGATCCACCCATCGTGCTAGGAGATAGTAATATGGTTACCTAGACACAAGTACATAACTAACTGATGGTTACATTGCTTCCAGATTTAAGACAATCGAATATGCTAAGAACACAAGGTTAACTATTATTTTAGGTGGAGTGTCATCACAATGTTGCAAAGGTTACCCTAGTGTTTCTTCCTAGGTTCCAACCCCCAACTTGGGTTACCCTGGTAACCTCTTATGAAACCCAGCCCCATTTGCAAGCTATTGCGGAATTGAATATCTCTTAAGGTAACAAGACATCGATTTTCCATTCCAGGCCTTCTCATCTTATACTCAAGACTGTACTAGCTCAAGAGTCCATAAGTGAGGCATAATCATCTTATTAAGGATTTTAATTGTAACTATTGTGTTATTTAGTTATCACTGACTTACTAACTCTTTGTAAGTTACCCTGACACCACTTTGTGTGTCAGCCCTTACACAGACCCACTCCCCTAAACATAACATAGGAATTCTAGGGTTCCCTGACTAAGGTAGACAAGGTGTACAAACATACAACATGTAACTCTACACTTTTCATAACGAACATCAAGTCTATGTTCACAAACTCAGGTGTCTAAGAACCATACAAAACCACGTACACAACCTTAGCCAACACAAGAATTCAATTTGAACAATCACAACACCCACGTTTTACAGATTTTTCTGGAAGACTTGTACAATTAAGACATTCCCAATTTGCCCAATAAAATAACACAATTAAAGCAAATAAAGAAAAATAAACGTCTACTATTCGGATTTACTAAATCCAGTCATTCAAAGGAATTAACAAGAAATTATAGCAGTTTAATTGTAATTATTTTCTCAAACGACTAAAGAAAATTGCATTATATTATTCTAATTTAATTTCCTCAATTTCATATAAAAATAAAGTCTAAATTTTATCTATCATTCATAATGTTTAGAACTAGTCGATCTCATGCTTAACATACATCCACATGCATCTTATTTAATTTATAATCATTTAAGTTTTAAAACTAATAGATATATTTACAAATATTCTATGTAATATTAAACAAATATATATATATATATATATATATATATATATATATATATATATATAAAATTTAATAAAATTCATAAGAGATAAATTTTGAATGACATGATTTTTATTAAATTTTGTACACACTCAAATCACAATTTCATTTTACATTCCAAAGAAAACATGTTAGGGTTTAGGCCACATCCACAGCCAGTCCTTATGGGCCACGGCTGTGGCGGCAGCCTGTGCGCTGCCTATGAGGGCAGCGTCGGGCTTCCTCCACAGCCGCTACCCTTGAAGGGCGGCTGTGGGGTGGCCCCTGCGCCCCCCTCCCCTGCATATTATGAATAATAAAGTAAATACATTTTATTCTTATAAAATAAAAATGGATTTTTAAACCTGCGAAATTTTGATTTCGCATATACGGAAATCTTAATGCGTTTTTTATACTATACGCCTGTACGGTGATTTCCAAACCAAAAATTCATATATTTAAAATCAAAGACATTTCACAATCCAATTAATATATGAAAATGAATAAATATACAAATATATATATATATATATATAAATTAAATTCCAACAAGGTTTTACAACAGAGAAATAAAATAAATTTCTACAGGTTTGAATGGGGAAATTGGGGAAATTATCAAATTTCTTCAGGGTTTCAAAAGAAAACATGCACAAAAATTTCCATTCAAAATTTAATTTACCCCAAAGGTTTTAAAATCCATTTTTCCATTTAAATGATTTCCCCTTCACTAATTTAAAAAATATTTTCCACATAAAGTATGCTACAGAAATTCTTCTGAAACCAACAAATTTTTACAAAACAAGAATACAGTGAACAAATTTATTTGCGAGAAGTACAGGGATTTAAATTAAACATAATTTCTTTTCACAACATTCCTTTTCAAAAACAAACAAAATAAAATATCACAAGGAAAATACCTGTTTCCTTTGCTTCAAAAATCTGTCTAGAGAAGAGCTTTGCCTGTAGCTTCCAAAAAATTTCCCGAACACCAAATTCCAATATCCAAAATAGAGAACTTCCACAAATATACAATAGTACCAAAAGGATATCACAAGAAAACTTTCAAAGAAATTTAACAGCAGACTCAATTTTTCATTTCCCGTGAAGAAAAAAAAAATGATAATCTTATGTGTTTTCCCAATTCCCAAATAACCTTCGAGAAATTCCTCAACCAAAACAATAAATTCAACTGGCACACATGTCAAGAAGAAAAAAAATATCTTCAACAACTTCCTGACAATCTTTCCTTTCAAGATTTGCATGTTTATAATTTATTTAAAATTTTAATTTTCAAATTGCAAATATATTTAATAATTAAAAATGCCATTTCCCAAATAATAATTACTTAAAAATTAAATCTATACAAACACATTTAAAACAATTTTTATTTAATCAATTAATTTATTTAATTAAATAAATTTAATCTCTATGATCAAGCTATTTAACCAAACAAACTAATTAATTTATTAAATAACATGTAAAACTTATTTCTTTATCATTTAAAAATTAATTTAAATAACAGAAAATTAAAGCATAATAAACTAACATTAAAATTGACAATTTTTTTTTTTCCTTTCAAGCAATAAATCCAAACAGAAACAAAGAAAACAACCAAAGACTCCAAACTAAAACTGACAATGTACTATGACTGGGTTTAAGACTAGACTAGGATGAACCATGCTACGACCTCCCAATCAACATATTCGTTGAGTCTTGACATGCTCAGACCTGAGTAACAAGGTGGAGTCGGTGTCATGTACCTTCAATCCTACAACCAAACAAATAACATGCATATATATCTAATCCATTGTACAAACACACCGTGCAGAGAAAATCACGGACATCACAGGGCACTCGCAAGTGAGTGATGCAATTCCATTCTCCACACCAATACACATCACATCAGACTGACAAATTAAATAACAGTTAGTCCATCATAAACATATATATAGCAAAACATGTGAAGGAAACATCTACGCTATATCAAAGCATGTCAGAAATCAATTATCACCATACAATGTATCATCATATCACAAAGTGAATCCACTGTTGCTCAAAATCAGCGATCAAAATATCCAAACTAAAGTACCAAAGACTAACAGTGTGAAAACATGCAAACAAAAAACATAAGCATAAATGGAGGGGTACTACATATAAGATAACATACAAATAGTGAACCACCATACCAGCATTAAGACTATATGACTCATCCTTCTATCACCCTAATTGATTACTCAGTTGTTAATATTTCTATTTTCAAATTCTCATAATAGATAAATATTCAATTCACAAAAAAACAAATTATAATTAGAATATCTCAAGAGTTAATCTAAAACCATGAATATATTGTTCTTGGAATTCCATGGCCAAAACACTTATGGACATAGGCATAGAACTTAAATAGTAAATATTTAGGTAAAGTAGATCTACATCCAATACTTCCAAAATAAAATACTGATGTTTTTTTTCATTTTCGTGGAAATTTTGACATGTTGCAGATCATTTTTAATCAACATATCAGAAGATAGTTAACAAATAAAGTCTCAATAGAAGTTTCAATTTTCCTTCACATTTCAATATTATGTGGGAAATAATACAAGCTCCATTCAACTGAAAGGGCCTCAACTTTACTAATCTAGTCCATAAAACTCTATTCTCTTAAATTTTTAATTAAAGAGAAAATTTATTATCTCAAGTTACTCCTCCTTTTTACTATATTTTTTCTATTAACGTGTAGAACTGTGCCAAAGGAGGAAATGTGTATATATTGTTGATTAATTTTTGAGGTTTTCATCACATAATTTTATGATGGAGGCATCTATGATAACCACATTGTTCAATAGGAACACAATATCAAACGAACATATGATCATCGCCAAAAAAACAAAATCAAATGAATTTCATTTCAACCTCTTACTTTCAGTATTTTAACACTCTTCTTATACTTGGATCAATCGTTTCACATAAAAAGTTGAAATACAACTCAAAATACTATTAATATTGGCCCTTGGAAGAATCATTTTGAACCTTGTGTATTTGTAGTGTAGAAAAAAGTAACCCTTTGCATACTTAATTTGGAATTAATATTAAAATGAAATTAATTATGTTGTAATTTAATGTTGTAATATTTATTTTACATATTCACATTAATTTTAGGCCCCTATTAATTAAAATGGACTTAATTGTGCCTTGATGTGGTGTTGTAAAGTGTACCCATTTACACATTCACACTTATTTAAGGCCCCCTTAATTAATTGAGGTTAATTTTCCTTAATTGGCCCCTTTAATTAAAATCCAAGCCTAACTAATTGCATTTTCTGAAGAGGAAACTTGAAACTCATTAATTCCTTAGCATAACACTTCTCATTGAGCAATGTGTGTCCTTGGTGAGTGACCTAGGACCCACTCACCCATGGGTGAATGGATCCTCACTTAGAACTAGGACCTAAGTTTAAATTATGTTTTTGGTGCTATTTTAATATCTTCAAATCCATATTCTGATGTTGGCTTATGTTATTTGAATTTCAGGAAATTAATGTTACATACCTATAAATATAAGGTGATTTCACTAAGTTTCACCTAAGATTTTTAACCTAAAAAAATGATCTAAGAGTCTTCAAGAAATATAGAGAATTTCAAGAGCATATTTATTGAAGAGTTATTGCAGAAATCAAGATTCTATTGTTATATAAAAGTCTTCTTGTATCATGCATGTTATTGGATCTAATATGATAATGTAAGTTTCAAGAACCATTCAAGCATTCAAAGAAATTGTTTCAAATCAAGTTTAAAGATCAAGATCCACATCCATTGAATCGATTTCATCCAAGTTGTAGATCTACACTCCAAGGTTGATTCAAGGGTTCGCTGAGTTGTGACATAGAGTTGTTCACTCATCATTCATTTCATGCTATTTTGTTTCATTTCAAGGTTTAATTACCAGAATGGGGTTGGACCAAGGAAAAACCCCATTCACCTAAAACAAAATAAAATTCAATCTTGATTTGTGTTTGAAAATTTAGGTGGAAGAAATCAAGATCTCTTGAAGAGAAAATTTGCAGAAGTTGTCAAAGTTGCAAAAGTTGTTAATAAAGTTGTCATCTCATGGAAACTCAATTACAAAATTTATTTCTGGATTTCCAAACCTAAAACTTTGAAAAGTTGAGAGATTCAAATCTATTGTAGAGGTTCTTGAAAGTTACAGACAAATCCTGAACCAAGACCCATTTTCCCCTGGGCGAATGAGTCCTAGATCAGCTTTAGAAAAAAACTTTTGGTATTTGGTACACATCATCTTTCCTCTCTCTAATCTACATTATGATTCCTAGTTCCATCAATATTGAGTTTAATATTGAAGATTAACTTTGTAGATTTCATTTTGGGCTTGATTTTCTATTTTAAATCTTTCTCCCCAAAGTGTTGTTTAATTAGGCCCACTATCCTTGCAAAAAAGGGAAATCTAAATATTCACACTTTGAGTTGACTCACTTAAAATTTTCAAGTCAATTCTTTGTGTGGATATCATTTCCTAATGAAATAGAAGAGAAATAGGTCCCTAATTAATTCATCATTTCATTTTGGTGAACCCGCTATTTGATCATTACAATTTTCTAATTTTGGAGTCCACTTTCACCCTAGATTTAGATTTTTCATTCATTTGCATTGCATTTCATTGAATTTAATCTCATTTAGTGTTTCTTAACTTGCATTAAATTTTCATTTCATTTAGGGATTTTAGGATTGCATCTTTGCATTCTTCAAATCTAAAAAATACAAAAAAAATAGTCAGTTTGCAAATCATTTACATAACATTGCATCATCATTTATTTGCATTTGAAAATTCAACAAAATTGAATATCAAATTAGTATCCTAGTTTGTCATTTTTTCATATTTTTCATTTGCATTTCACCTTAATTACATAGAAAATTTAAACTGTAACCCACTATTTTAGATTAGAATCTAGAAACCATTGGAATCATCTTAGAAATCTGTAAAAACATTTTTAAAAACCCTCACCTAGGACCAATTCACCCCTAGGTGAATAGTCCCTGATAAGGGTCATTTCCTAATTTTCTAGACATTAAAACATTTCTTTCTGCATTCTACTTTATTGTTTTCAATTTTTTGTTTTAGTTTGTAGAGTTACTGCTACTTAAAATTGACCATATTAAGATTCATTTGATAAATTTAGTGCATTGTGTGATTTCAAAATTGCATTTACAAACAATCATTTTCAGATTTTTGCATAGCATAATCAGAATATTATCTTGTTTATAATTTCTAAAAATTGCATTTACATATTTGCATTGCACTTTACATTCTAGGTTACTTCATTTCATTTCCCCTTCTTTCCATTTTGGTTTTACATTGAGTTTGTGAAACTTGTATGATCTTTACAACTTGGTGTTCTATTAGCAATACTATAGTGAGATGTAGTTTGAGACTCATATCATCCCATGATACACTATTCATTATGGATATTGGGTTATATAACTCTTTAACTAATAGTGTTGGTAATCAACCCTATATGGATCATAGTCTTCATGCACATTTTCAATGACAAGTCCCTACCTACAAAAAATGTGCATGATGTTGAAACAATGGTTGCTAATGTCCTATAAGAAAACAAAAGAAGGATAAATGAAGAAATAGAAAAATTGCAAGAATTTGTGACTTCATAAAACATTGCTAGTAGTGCTATTCTTGCCTTAGGTAGTGTAAGGAAAATTCTTGAAAATAAACATGGAATAGAAATTTTGTGTTGCCACACTTACATCCTTAACAAGAACATTAAAATAAAGAGAATTATAGTATACATACCATAGTTAACCTCATTGAAGTTAAGATTCATAAGGGCCTAACTAAGATTCCACTTGATATTGCTTTCTCACAACAAGACACACTTAAAAATTCAACTGATGGTCCTCTTTACATAGATGGAAGAACCAATGAAAAAGCCTACAAATGGGATATTAATTAATTTGGTCTATGTAGAGAACGTAATCACTAAATAATTTCTATTTATGCATGATATTTACCAAGATACATATTAATTAATTTGGTCTATGTAGAGAACGTCATCGCTAAAGAATTTTTATTTATGCATGAGCTTTATCATCCTATTGTCCAACCAATTTTGTGTTAAGTTAGGCTATCCATGGCTTCGCTCCATGAATTTCATCTCGGCTCTTGTACATAAATGCTTAAAGTTTCCATTTCATAATGAGATCTTTACTCCACATCATATTAGCTTTAATCCTGTATCTTCTCATGGGAAGTTTTTATTAGATTTCATTTGGCCCAAGTCTATAGGACCTATTAGACCCCATGAAGAATTCTTTTCCAAATCCTATCAAAATTTTAAGGCAAAGAAAATAGGAGAATTATCCCTTAGCAATATGCCTCAATCCACTATTGAGCCACCTACCCTTGAAGAGACCATGACTGAACCAAAAACCCTTCCAAGTATCCAAGACTAGCCTATGACAAATACTTTAACTAGATTTCATACAAGAGACCATGAGATAATCAAACAAATTTGATTGTGCCTCCTAAATTCAAACCAGTTTACAAACCTAAAGAGAAAGTGGTTGAACAACCTCCCATAGTTTCTTTCTTTCCTCCATTAAGGGAAGAAAATAAACCTATGATTGGTAAACCCGCTCCTACACAATCACAACTTGAAAACCTAATGATAATAAATCACAATGCTAGAGAGTGCAGGCATAGACATTGTGCTATTTCTCATTTTTTACAAGAAAAAGAAAAGAAGAACAACATAGAAAATCAGAATCCAAACATGTCTCCAGCAAAGCATGATGTCGCTCTACCCTCACCACAACAAAAACAAACTTCAATGGATATTGTTATTAAATCTTCTATTGTTATTAATTTGGATGATGATAATGAAACTAAAAAGATTGATGAGGAAGTGCATAAAGCATTAAATTCTTTGTTTTCCTCTTCTGTGAGCCTAAATAATGAATCTCCTAAAAAGAGTGTTGAACTTGGTGCATGTCCTAGTTTAGCACTTGATGTTGTCCCTTTGGCTAGTTTTCTTGTTTTTGTTTTCTTTTTCATGTTCTTTGTGTGATTACATGTTTGTAATGTGATCCCCCATACTATTCTATTTGATGTATATCTCCCCTCATGGGAATTCCTCTATTTGTACCTACATTCTTCTATATGTCATAAACATTTAAATTTTCATTTTTTTTGTGTTTTCCTTTTTAATCCAAAGGATCTTCATCAAAATTGAAGTTCCTCAATTCTCTCTAGAATTAGCAACATCAGGAAGTGACCAAAATTTTGACTCCAACGCAACTCGAACAGGGTCAAACGGAGCTACAAAGCCCAAGATATGCTCGGTCAAACCTTGGTCAACCCTAGGCCCAGGATAGAGAAAAAAAGGGTAAAAAATCAACATAGTCAAAAGTGATCAAATTCGGTGTCATCGTGAAGAGCTCATCGAGAGCTTTCCGAATTTTTTTTTTCACATGAATTAGAGTCTGTTTTCCCGAGTTACAAGCAGTCAAAGATCATGCGAAGAAGGTTCACTTTGACCATATAGATGTTGATGTTAGCATTGCATACAATACATACAATGAAGTGGACCACCTAGAACCTAACATGTGGCATCCATGTCAGCACTATACAAACCAATCACTTGAGGACACATGTCATCCATACACATGTCAGCATCCTAGTCAGCGACCATGTCAATGTCCCAATCATTTGCCACGTCAGCATGCAGTTAGTGTACACGTCACCATCCACGTTGACAGACACATCAGAGTTATCACCTAATGAGAGCTTGCCATGTGGAACCCTCCTGGTGTGACACATGGCCTTGTTGTTACCCCTCCTCCGGTGTGGTAGTTGGAAGTTTGTTCAAAAGTGTTAGGGGGATTCGATCCCCCCACCTCCTACATGCAAGAAACCCGATGGACCAATATACCACATGCTGTTCACCTTGCTATATGTGGTGTATGTTTCGTTTTGTTATAAGATAGTTGAAAGTTTTTTTTTAAACAAGACGGACGGGAACTCGACCCCCCAACCACCCAATGGCTAAAATTACTTGCCACTAACATGCCAATGTATAGTTTCAACATATAGCAGATGTCGGTTTGTTTTGATGGGTTTTCAAAAACTGATTTCCTTTATTTTTAAACAAACATCCCATTTATTTACCTTTTAATTTATAAGGAAAATTAAAGGATAACCTTATAAAAAAAATAGCTCCAGAATGAAAAAATTAAGGGGCTTAGATAAAATTAAGGGATTTTTAGATTGATTATTAAAGATTTGTATGTAAAAATGGAGATGGGGGAATATTGTAAAATCTTTTGGTTAAAGGCCAATTTCGGTGAATTTATGGTATAAAAAGGGGTAGAAGGTAGGAAGGAAGGAAGGGAATTTTTTTATGTAAACTAAGTTTTGTACTTGGGAGAATTGTAAGACAATTTCCAAGTGAGAGTTAGGACTTTTGATAGTGAATTTTATCCTTATGCATTTGAAGATTAGTGAAGCTTGTTGCATGTGAGAAGGATTTTCTTCTGTAATTTATTATTGTCTGAGAAGACGAAAATCTTGTATCAGGTGGAAGATCTTGTAATCATTTTCTGGAGATTAATCGAATCAGTTGCTCTTTGGAGAGGACCTAGAGACGTAGTCATTTTCAATAGAAAACTTTGTTTTCAACTCTATTTGCAATTCTCTCTTATCTCTCTCTTATTCTGATTTCATCACTTTACTATTTCCACTTAATTAACCTTGTTAATGTGTTAATTTCATTTATGTAATTTGGATTTTAAAGATTTGTAAACATTAAGCATTCAAATGCAATTAGTGTAGATCCTAAATCAAATCATTTTTTGGGATGATTCAAAGTGTTAAGAAATTTAGGCCTCTTCCATGTTGACCCAAAATATTTTTCTTTATTTTCACTCTCTATGTTTCATTCTTCTCATTTTGCGAGTATTTGGGAATAATGATGTTCTTGAGCTCTATAGCAACATTTTAAGAAAGATATATTGAACCCAAATCCATGGATCCCTTATGTGTTTTGGGATTTCATTTTGGGGGAAACCCCTTCCTCTTCATGATGCAATTTCATTTGGAAACATATGACTTGGCATAGGGCTTTCGAAGTAAGCTCTCATGTCCTTTTTATTGATTATCTTTGACTATTTTCTACTTTAATGTAATTTCTCACCGCAATGATGTAGAAATTTCTTTTATGGTGGGTTTATACATTGGCATTATTTTTTCCATTCCTCATGCTTCATTCTGTGATCTTCTTTCTTGTCATGATGCATCATTTTTCATGGTGGTGTCATTGGGTTTGATGTCCTTTGAGAGCATGATATTTATTGGAATTTGACTTTCCACTTAGTGGTGATGCTACACATTGCATTCGTTAAGTTGTCAACCTTTTATTCCTTGACTTGACCTCTCTTGGAGACATTAGGCATGATGTTCCCTAAGAGGATACCTTACATGAACTAAGCAAATTCTCTTTGAAAAAACCTCTATTTGCAATTTTTCATAAGTGTTTAGCATAATACAACTTGTTAACCTTGTGAAGCTTGAAGTCCTAGTTTCATTTTGTGGTGCTCTATTAGAGTTATCAAAATGATAGCTCTGGTATGGTTAGTACAATGAAATATTGTAGACCAAGCATGACTTTCTCACTAAACCACTTTCTTGGGGGGTCACCTAGTGGATGACCTGAGGTTCCATTAGCTCAAAGTGAGCACACATGTAGTTTGCATAGCGGACATCAAGTTTTTCTTTTGAAAATTCCTAGATAAACAATCAATTGACATGTTCCACATTACATTGGATAGTTAAGGCTTGATCCCCCAACCTTGTTTTGGAGCAATAGCTGAGGCGTGTTCCAAAACGTGCTAGATAGTTGAGGCTTGACTCACCTCCCTTTTTCTTCTAGGCTTTGATGTTGTATGATTGAGTATCTCTGTCATTTTTGCATACATGTTTCTTGAATGTCTGCTTTAGTGTGAATTTGACATAGGGTCATCTTCTCAGTAAAGTGGGGGATAAATGTAGTGTACAAAAAGTTATCCCTTTGCACACTTAATTTGGAATTAATATTAAAATGAACTTAATTATACCTTAATTTAATATTTTATTATGTACTTTACATATTCATATTATGTTTAATGACCTATTAATTAAAATGGACTTAATTGTGCCTTGATATGGTGTTGTAAAGTGTCCCCCTTTACACTTTCACACTTATTTAAGAATCCATTAATTAATTGAGGTTAATTTTCCTTAATTGGCCCCTTTAATTCAAATCCAAGCCTAATTAATTACATCTTTTGAAGAGGAAACTTGACATTCACTAATGCCTTAACATAACATTTCTCATTGAGCAATGTGTGTCTTAGGTGAGTGACCTAGGACCCATTCACCCATGGGTGAATGGATCCTCACTTAGACCTAGGACCTAATTTCAAATTATGTTTTTGGCAGTATTTTAACATCTTCAAATCTGTATTTAGATGTTAGCTTGTATTATTTTAATTTTGGGAAATTAATGTTACATACCTATAAATATAAGGATATTTCACTAAGTTTCACCTAAGATTTTCAACTTATCAATTTGATCTAAGAGTCTTCAAGAAATATACAGCATTTCAAGGCATTCAAGGGGTGATTTATTGAAGAATTATTGCAGCAATCTAGATCCAATTTTCATATCAAATTCTTCTTGCATCATGCATGTTATTGGAGATAATATGATGATGTACATTTCAAGGTCTATTCAAGCATTCAAAAGCATTGTTTCAAATCAAGTTTCAAGATTGAGATCCACATCCATTGAAGCCATTTCATGCAAGTTGAAAATATACATTCCAAGGTTGAGTCAAGGGTTGGGTGAGTTGTGACATAGATTTGTTCATTTATCATTCCATTCATGCTATTTTGTTTCATTTCAATGATTAATTATTAGAATAGGGTTTGACCAAGGAAAACCCCCATTCACAAAAAATAAAACATTTTCCCTTCTTGATCTGTGTTTGCAGATTTAGATGGAAGAAATCTTGAATATCTCTTAAAGAGAAAATTTGGAGAAGTTGTAAAAAGTTGCAAAAGTTTTCAAGAAAGTTGTCATCTCACGGAACTCAATTATAGAATTTATTTCTGTCTTTTTGAACCTGAAACTTGAGCAAATTGAGAGATTGAGATATGTTGTAGAAGCTCCCAAAATTTCCATACAAACCCTAGACTAGGACCCATTTTCCCTTGGGCGAATGAGTCCCAGATAAGCTTCAAAAAAAAACTTTTTGTGACTAGTACACATCATATTTCCTCTCTCAGATCTACATTCTAATTTCTAGTTCCATTAGTATTGAGTTTAATCTTAAAGATTCACATTTTAGATTAAATTTTGGGCTTGATTTTATATTTTAAATCTTTATCCCCAATGTGTTATTTAGTTAGGACCCATGTCCTTGTAGAAAAAGGAAATCTAAAGATTCACACTTTGAGTTGAAACACTTAAAGGTTGCAAGTCAATTCTTTGTGTGGATCTCATTACCTAATGAAATAGAAGAGAAATAGGTCCCTAATTAGTTCATCATTTCATTTTGGTGAACTTCCCAATTTTTGTTTGTTTTAGTATTCAATTTTTTTGATTATTATTCTTAAAATGCATGAGCTATTAGAATATCAATCCACTGGGTCTCTCATTCCATTGACAATGGCTAAAATCCCATAGATTACAATTACTTATTCATATACTCCATATTTATTTCTATGAATAAAAATTAAGGAAATGACAACAAAATTTAACAAAGGAATTAAGGAAATGGCATACAATAAATCTTGTGCATGTTGCTTTACAAGTAAGAAATGATAGGTTTTGTATCAATGAGTAATGCAGTCATCAATGGAGGGTCCATAAATAATTGTCCAACCATGTAGCCTTGAGTTCAACACAGTGGAAATAACATAAGAAAATGCTCAACAAACATGAATTGT